>VRYO01002014.1:4518934-4577017 GCA_009812075.1 Sialia sialis | reverse complement strand
TATTTTAAAAGTTATGAATATGGAAATTGTTTTAAATATTGAAAATATGCAATACAGTCCATACATAAAATATGACAAGGAAATTACATTTTGCCGGAACACTGTTCTGAACTCTACCAGAGCACCATGCCCCAGCCTTCTTTCTGACCATACATCCAGCCCCAACAGGCCCTCTGAATGTCACATCCCACCCTAGTGGGAAAAACAAACAAAAACAAGTCACCAAAAACAAAATAACTGGACCAGTAGGATGCATCTGAACCCATCTCTATCTCCTCTCCTTCCAAAGGAGGGACACAGTCCTGCAACAGAATGGGTGCACAGAGAAATTGTCAGCATTTCTTTCTTCTGAAGAGCAGGGCATGGCTCAGCCACTGCTGCCTGAAAACACACCAAATACTGTTTCAAAGAGAGACAGAGAGGAAATTACTCTAAACATATCTGCCTTCTGTGATGCCCATGCAAGAACTAAGCAATTGGTCTGACTTTGGGAATTTACATAACAAAAAAAACTACTTTTCAATAAATTTCCTTCAACAAGAAATCTTGTGGACAAGGCTGGAGAAAGGAGGAAGTGCCAGCAAGGCACGAACACAGCCAAGATCTTTCCAATGCCTAACATAAGGCTTTATCAGCACAATTTCCTAAGAAGGCCTTGCCTTGACTCCTCCAAACCAACTTCTCCTTCCTTAACCAGACACCTCAAATGAGGCTTCACCAAAAGCTGCACCAGAGCTGCAGCAGAAGATACAGCTGGGTCAGGAAGGTGCCCCCAGGGTTGGAGCACCTCTCCTACAAAGCCAGGCTGAGAGCTGGGGTTGTTCAGCCTGGAGGAGAGAAGGCTCTGGGGAGATCTTATTGTGGCCCTCAGGTGTCTAAAGGTTTGTGAAAAGGAGTGAGAGGGACATTTTATACAAGTAGAAAGTGCTAAGACCTGGGGCAATGGTTTTAAACTGACAGAGGGCAGGTTTAGATCAAATGTTAGGATGAAATTCTTTACTCAGAGATGGTGAAGCACAGAACAGGCTGGCCAGAGAGGCAGTGGATGTCTCATCCCTGGAAGTGTTCAAGGCCAGGCAGGATGGGACCCTGAGCAACCTGGTCTAGTGAGTGGCATCCCTGCCTATGGCAGTGGGTTGGAAACATGATTTTTAAGGTCCCTTCCAACCCAAACCATTCTGTGATTCAAGCTCTGCACAGGAAGAGTTTCTGAAACAGGCATATTCACATCAAGATGTTCTACAGCTTCTTCTCTTTCCTTTCACTTGTAGCATTTTTTAGCTAATTGGCTCCAGAATTTATAATGCTGGTGACAGCAGCCTGGCTGTGCGAGGCAGAGGAGGTGGAGGAGGAGGAGGAGGGGAGGCAGAGCAGCTGCCAAGGCTGCCGGCACCATCTCCTGTTCTCAGCCAGTTACTGCAAAGCTCGGGCTGCTGATGCTCAGCCAGGCAGCTCAGGGGATCTTACGCTTAGAAATATCACAAGACAACTTTAGGAGGTTTTATGCAGACTCCAGAAAAAGCAGGAATCCAAATATGAAGTGCAGCTAAAACCACCGAATTTTGAAAAGGAGCAAATTAAGCAGCCGAGGGGGGGAAATGCAATTACAGCAGAAAAAACTGAGTTTCACCATTAGCATTGCACAATAAGAAGGTTTGTCAGGCACCGGTTTAGCCTACACATGTTCACATCCGTCAGCATTTCCATGATAAATCCTAATTTTCGCCATTGTTGATCACATTGAACTAAAACTTGGTATGCAAGTTTTTAGCACAGATGCTCAAATAAATTATGCACATTAGTCATTTAACTTTCAGAGCAGCAAGAGAAAGCTGCTCTTTGGGAGGGGGGTTGACTGCAATTCATGACAAGTTGGTTTTTTTTTTTTGCCTTACACAGCTAAAAAAGACAAGCAGCTCACTTCTGGAATAAACTTTCCAAGCAGTATGTCTTTTGTATAGATGATAAAACTTTGACAGTAAGAGAATATTTATGACTTATTAAAAATGCCTTCCCACCACCAGTGATATACCTTCAGTGTCTTGCTCTATACATTCATATGTGCATACAAGCAGCCACAAGGAATATTAAACACATAATGAAAATACCAGTAACAGCAGCCTGAAGGCAGCAGGCAGTAGAGAGGGTGTGATCCAGATGAGAAATTGTTCAAGAAGCAGTTAGTTATGAAGCTGAACAAAGTGTACATGCAGATATGATCAACTGATTGAGACATCCCAGGCCAGACAATCTATTTTTCAGACATAACCATATTCTGTGCAGTATTTGAACAGATGCCACTTTACAGCAGGATAAAAAATCCTACAGAATTCACATTTACCTTGGTAAAATGTCTCAGTGTATTCTGGCTGTCGTCATCAATCTGCTCAAAATAAACAATATCAACAGTACCCTAAGGTACTTCAAAAAAATCCATAGTCTTCGAAACTCGTGATATTACAGCAATTACAGTAGGTGTTCAAATAAATGAGTATAAAAAGACAAAAAATTCATTCTGCATTCTGCCACCAATCTTCCTCTGGTTTCCCATGACTGCACAGGAAAGCTGTATTGCAGTTCTAGCATTACAAATTAAGAGACAAAACTGTTAAACACAGCCTTGTTTGACTGTTGATGCCTTCTCATGAAACACACAGTTCAGGAGCCACAGTCATTGCTGTCATTTTAAGATACTGCATGGGAAGAAACAGATGGGTATTTGGAGGGGAAAGGAAAAAAAAGGAAAAATTCTTAACAGGTATGGGTAGATAGGAATTAATGTGTTTTATTTGCCTTAAAAATAGTGATGTGCAGAGTAGGCAGGATGTAATGTTTGTTTTCATTCATGAGGTGAGAAACTTGTGTCACTGGATAAAGTGACTCAGCACCCAGGAAAACACTCCAGAAATTGAGTCCAGACTTCTTGGGCTCCATTCAGCTTCCTCATTTATGGGACCACCCTGGACTTCAACACTGATTCCAAAGACATTACCAAACTGACAGGCCCTACTCTTTCCACCTCACATGACATTTTCCAAGGCATACTGCCACACTGCAGAGGTAATGAAAGACAAATCCCTAAGAACTGAAATTCTTACAGCACTACAATTCCCAGAGCTCTATACAAAGCTTGGCAGCAGGCTGAATATATGGTTTTACATAATACTAATGGTTTCAAAGTAGAATATTTCTGTACTGCTGCCTACTGCACAGCTGAGATTACAATTCCTCCCTTTGTATTCATATCACAAATATAACATGGATGTGGGGCACTCTTCCTTTGCCCATCAGCCTCCTGTAAATCATTAATTTGATCACAGCATCCCTCGGCTAAGAAGACTAAGAATAATGAAAACAGATAATAAGTTTTGACTTCTAATTACTTCAATATCTAAATATTCATTCTGGTTTCTGAGAACTCTGGACTAGTATTAAGATACATCTATTTCATCTAGAATTTTTAGGAATTTTAATCTCACAGAAGTGAAAGATTTATAGTGTGGATGTGAGTCATGCACAGGAGAGATGCAAAGCAGATTTCTCCTTCCCTAACTTTTACAGTACAACTCCAAACACGGTGTCTGCTGTATCACACACTACCAGGAACAGCCTGTGCTTCCTACCAAATTAGCTGCTTATTTTTATACATTCTTCTGGTCAATAATGCCCACTGCTACCAAGGGAATGCTGAATCAGCATCTCCAGATGAAAGCTATCGTTCATTCCACTAATGAAGAGATGCACAGACATCAGGGATGTTGCTAGGGTCAATCACAACCCTGGAACAAGAAGAACTATTAAGATCAGAGTTACATAGCTCCTACAATTTATTTTTTTTTAAATCATTGGAAGTGATCAGAGCACTGAACAGAGTTGTCTCCCAGATTATTCTGGAATGTTCTCCCAGAAGCACAGTCAAATAAAAGGTAAGAAACCAAGTATTAATATTTGTACTGCTTTTGCACTCTACAGTCTCCACAGAGCTCCAGGCTGAGATGATGGTATCATTACAGCTTTGTCTATCCCCTCCAGGCTCCTTTTTGGCTTTTTCTACATATTTTCTTTTTAAATACAGAGAGAATGTCCCATGAGCTCCAGAACCAAAGTTGCCTGGTTTCCTATGGATTTCTCTCTCAAAAGGTGACTCTTGACTCAAGCAGATTTTTTTTTCTCATACCAAAATGACATGCAGCATGAAAAGCATGAAAATGATGCCAACAGCATTACCATGGTACTCTCAAATGCCATGAGCCTTTGAAAAGCATGGAAGAACAAAAATGATGGAAGAGCAAAAGTGATGGAAGAGCAAAAGTGATGGAAGAGCAAAAGTGATGGAGTGTGGTGCTGCCAGGGTGTGAGGACAGAGCTCCCTCAGTGCTGCCTGATCTCCAAAGGAGCCCTCCTGACAATGGGACATTCCCAAGGGTCTGTTTGCCTGCAGGGCTCTGAAGCCTGCCATGACCTCAGGGCATGGCCTGAGGATGGAGATCTCCTGGAGATGGAGATCTGACTGCCTTCAACTTGCTGCAATTCATTATTGTTGAGATCTCCACCATCTGCCAAGCTTGACAGAACACAACTTCAAGTTCAAAAGTGTAGGGTAGGCACAGACAAATCTCATCTACATACACACACAAAGCACAGTAATAAGCCTCACTTCCTCAGGAAATCAGACTAAAAATGGCACAATCATGAAAAGCAAAGGTCTGGGCAAAATCCCATGTTTTTCAAATTGGAAGCATAAGTCAATGTCTTGGCTAAATTATTTTTGCCTTCCTATTTTCTGCTAACTATATGATAGGGAAAAAAAATAGAAAAGCTTTGTATCTCCCTAATTAGAGTAATGAATAACCAGATGTTGCTCTAGAAGCTTACTATATGAATATGTAGATTGGTCACTTAATGAGACACTATCAAGTACCTTCTGGTATTAAAGTGCAGGAAAGACCCATTTTGGAGAAAAGGAAAAGCAGCATCTACAGTCATTTCTTCATCATCTCACTCTGTAAAATGAATGCAGAACCTGCCAGCAGTTAATATTGCCCTGAAGCACTATGAATAAACATTTGTCTAGTATTAGGTACACAGACACCTCCACGTATAAATCAAGGTGCAATGTGCCATATAGATGAACAAAGGAAAAAAAAAAATCCCTACCTAGTGCTATATTAGACATTAAGTGCTTCTTTTGATCACAAAATAACTCATAAAGCCTATTAAAAAGCTAGCACTTCTTTCTCTGTCAGATAAAAGACACTTCACTGTAATTAAACTTCTGTCCAACTTTGCAGAAGATTAGGGGAAGAAGTCTGACAGGCTCTATTTGTTTTTGTGACTGACATTCATTGGGACATCCAAGGAAAAGAGAGGTTGGGCAATAGATTTACAACACTTCTGAGCTAACAGCACTTATGAAGATGGACAGTTCTGGGCTTATCATCACTCATTCTTTTTTTTTTATTAAAAAAAAAAAATCCCTACTGCCCAAGTCTAAAGCATTTTCTGTTCAGTTTGCAATTTACATTCCCTGGTCTTCAATGATTTGGGGTTTTATTTCATTTTAAGCAACAACACACACAGCAGGTTGTGGGTAAAATCAGTTTTACATGATTTATATGAATAAAGGTGGTAAACAACCATGTCTCTTAACGGAATTCCATAAGCACTTGCAGTTGGAAAATCCTTTTTCAAACATTCTCTGTGTCCCTTTCCCATATGAAACAATATGTCAAAACACATGGCTGGCTTTCTGACACAAGGTGATGGGAAAAAGCCATCAGCTCTGGGATCTCAACACCAGAACCAAGGATTTACTGCTCTTCCATTTTCCCTCGTGTCCTTCATCCTGCCCAGAACCAACTTCACCTATATGTTTCATTGGATATGACTTTCCACAAGACATCTCAATATTGCACTTAGACCACAAGAGCAAAAGTAGAAATGATCACTCTGGGAGGAGCCACAAGTGACCATTTTCATAGCCTGTCTTTCAGAAATGCAGCAAAGCTCAAGCCATGAAGCAGCATCATTCCTTCACACAGGACAACATTTCACATTCTAGAATACTTTGCCATGATTGTTTGAGGAAATCTCTCCACAGAGAGCTAATATGCAGATGGGAAACAGGCACAATAAATATGCAGCTTTTCTCACTTCAAAAAATACTGCTACATCATTTCTCCATGAGAGAAAAGCTTATGAACCACTTGGCTGACTTTCCATATTCCAAACTGCAACACATTTCAGTGTACCACACCTACAGCAGTCACAGCTGGGGGGGAAAATGGGCTTTCACTAATGGTGGCTGTATGGTTGAACTGACCCACTAATTAAACACCTCCCTTCCATCACCTTTTCCTAAACAGCAGAGCAGGTACAATTCTTGCTATCAAAGTGGCCCTGAGCAATCTGCTTTTGAGCTTTGGAAACCTTTGCATTGTTATCTTTGCTCTGCAGTTAAAAAGCTCCACGACATTTCCTGCTGCTGCAAGTGTAATTTACTCTATTTATACGACTTCTAGCAACACACTCCAGGCAGCACTGAGAGTCCATCATGCACGATTAATGGCACTTTCAGCTACATTACTCAGCCATCCTGAAGTTGCCAAGTGAAGTGAGTTGCTGCCCATGTTTTCAGTGCTAAAGTGACCCTTTCCTCTTGCCCCATGCTGGCACCACAGGAAGGTTTTCTCCCCTTAGCAAAAATAGCAAGCTCCGAGGGAGTCTACACAGCTCAGACGTGTAAACAATCACTGTTAAAAGAAATTGATTTAAACCTACTGCTCAGGAAATTCAGTCCTGTGGTTCTGTGGCTAAAAGAGTCCAATGTGAGTGATGGAGCAAATAGGATATGCATCATCATTTGGGCTCTGGGAGGCCTGGAGACACTGCCAATTGCACAGGCACACAAAACACAGATTGCAGTGCAGATCCCCACCCAGGGAAATACCACTGCAAAGGTAGGTTTGTAGTGATGTTGTCTCTTTGTGGTGGGATCATCTCTATTCCCTTTTTAATTACACAAACACTGGCTCTAAAAAAAGCACAGCAATAAATGGAAAGCAAGTCAAGAATGCAAAAATGAGGAAAAAATAAATGTTCTGTTTAGTGAAGTCATTCAGAAAATATGTTTATCAACTATAATCCCCATTCTAGAACAACTACAGGACACTGGAATCAGAAATAGCAGCTGGGAAGTGTCTAACCCAGTCACTGAACAAGGTGGGAAACATCACTGGGAACACAAACCAAGATGATTGCAGTGTAAAGACAGAGAGAAAAATCAGCTTGCAAAGCCACCCTTCCACCTTGCAGACACTCTGCTGTGTTTAAAAGCTTGGTGATGGGCACACACACATCCACTGCCAGGTAGGGAAGGGGAACAGATAATGCTCTTTACCCTGGCACTCAAAAATCTCTTCTACTAAACAGTTTTGCACTGTAGCAACAGGTGAGCCAGGACTATCTGTGACTCTCTCCTTCATTGCCATAAAAATAGATTCAGATGCCAACTTGTGATGATGTTTTCTTAAGGAACTGCTAACTCATTAATTTTAGTCAATAAAACTCAAAGTTCTTTGGGTAGACAAAAATTTTGTGGTGTTTGTACAGCACATTGCTCTATACACACACAACTTTATAATTCAAACATTGCACTATCAGCACCAAAGACAACATTCCAACTAAGGGCAAAAGAACCTGTGGCTGTAAGAAAAAACAATAGAAAGCTGAATAAGTGCTGGGCTCCATCACTAGAGGGAGGCATGATCACATATTAAGTTACTTTAATACAAGACAATTCTGAACACCATTACAAAACAAATAAAAGAGCATCAGCTAAATCTGGAAAAGATTTATGGAAAGGAGAAAATTAGGTTTGCTTCCTTAACAAGGTTTTATTTCCAAAAACTCAAAACCTTCTGCTGGGAACTTTCAAATCACCTGTAATGAAAGGTTTTAAAAAATTTATCTTATTGCCTTCATTTTAAGACAGAATAAGGTATGTGATAGAAGAAAGTCAAAATTATCAGTTTCAGAAATGACACACAGCATTGCATCAGGAAAATGTTAGAATTTTAATTTGAGCAGCTTTACAGCCCATTTAACTTGAAATCAAAAAGTAATTTTAATCATGTTTTTATTTTTAAACTAAATTGGCACAATTATATCTAGATGAACAGGGACTACCAAAAGGCTGCTTTTTCAACAGACGATTCCCCTTGGCCATTAATAAATTTAGAAAAATAACTTTTCTGAGAGGCTGTGAAGCAGCCTAAAAAAAACCAAACACCCCAAATCTGTAGCTCAATCACTACCATCATTCTTTTGTTTGATCATTTAATCAGTTGTGGGTTTGACGGTTTGCTTGATTTATTTTTAATACACACAACGTTTTTAATAACACAACGTCTTTTTCATATTGGTGACTTTTTTTTTCCTCCCCTGTAAACTTCACAGCAAAAACCACTCAACAATTTGGCTGGCTCACTGCTGGGAATTGACACTTAGCTAATCATTTTAAAAGTGACTAAACAGTTTCATTAACAGCAGCAGCACAGCCAAAGTTTTTAACACCCTGCTTGAATCCTGCCCATCGTTAGAAAGGTGGAGCCCAAAACACATCATCTGCTGAACCAAAATGCAGCACCTACCTCAGGAGACATATCAGGAAATGCTGCCCACGACAAGCTAAGTGTGCCCACACAGAGCTCAAATGGATTGACTGCTTTACCTTCAGCATCTTTACACCAAAGGCTGAAATTCTCCACACTCCTGTTGCTCAGCCAAGGCAGGTACAAGCCTGCAGAGCAAACATTCCAGGGTCTTTTTGAAAGACAGAGGTACTGCTTTTCACAAGAATGGCTTTAACAGAGGGCTCCCATGTGTGGAATTAAACAGGGAGGGAAGCAAGATGTGCAAGAGAAGCACTGTCTGGCATGCTGTGGAACTGTGTTCAGAGAGGCTGTGGAACCAGTACAGTCTGGAGGGTTTAGCTCTGGCAAATTCATTTCCCCATTACATATTTACTCCCACAGGAGGGCAATGGTTTAAACACCCTCATGTTTCAAACATGCATCTCACTCCATAAACACACTGCTCCTCTCAAAGCCTGGCAGTACTTTGCCACCAAAACTGCAAACATCCTTTTCCTTCAGCATCTCTACAACCTGGTCCTTTCATCAGTCAAATCACAGTCCTCAGAGCTCCTACTCCCTTTCCCATACCCACATGGATACTTGGCACATTTTGCTTCGTGACGTTTCCTTTGCAGATGAAATGGTCTGGGGAAAGCAGCTCACTTCCCCTTACAAACACTGTAGCTCATAACAAAGCTTGATTAACTCTTCACTGCATCACCCACAGTTACCCAGTTTTCTTCCTGCAAGGATTTCAGTAAGCAGAAAGCCCTTTATCAACATGGCAAAGAAGAGAAGGTGACACAGAAGGCTCCATAGAATATCAAGGAAATATAAAGAGCTGCTCTCTCAGTTTGCAGTCCTTGTTTCCTTTCTCTGTGCTTTAACATAGCAGGGTATTGCTACCACCATCCCCTCCCGGAGTCACTCACCTGTTCATGAAGGTGGAATTCTGCTCCTTCAGGGCAAGCTCCCGCTGCTGCAGGGCCACAATCTGTCTCGAGAGATCATCAGGAGTCCTACACAATTAAAACAAAAGAAAAACTTTTGAAGAATCATTGATTACAAATCTATATTCCATACACAGCCACAGAACAGGTCTCACCAAAAGCAGCCAAGGCAATTTCCTGGGGCCAGTCCCTTAGAACACAGAGCTGCAGCCTGTCCAGCTCACTTAAAATCCAAACCCAGCACAGGATGAGCACAGGATGAGCAGTAAAAGGGTAAGAAAAGGAGAAAATAATTCTAAATGCAGACTGTACAATTCAACAACTCTGGCTACTGCTGAACACCCTCTGAGAGTGTAGATGTTCAGGTACATCATAGGTGACTCAAAGCAGTGTTCCCACAGAGTTACCAGTGTGCTGACTTCAGAGTCCTTCATACACACCATGAGTCCAGAGCCACAGGAGCAAAAACCAGACTCCCCCAGCTCTGGGTAGCACTTCAGATGTCACCGATAACCTTTTCTTGTCAAAGAGATCAGAGATGCCTACAGACCTGCTAGCAATGACTCTGCAGTTGTCAGAAATAGGTTTATTTTTTCATCAAATCCAATGACAAATGCTTAAAGGTAATGGAACGGAATCAAGATAATTCCAATCTGGCAGTTCCAGAGACCACATCAACAGCCTCTGCAGGAGGAAACTGTTTTTTCAGAGGTCTCTCTAAGTCATAAAAATAAACATCTGTCCTGAGCCATCAGAAAGGTTTTCCCACCCTAAAACAGAAGCATCTCTATCACACTTGCCAAAGGAAAGGAAGCTGGAAAGGGCATCCTTGTATGAACTGGGTACATACATCCCCTTGCTCCACCAACATGCACCACCCACAAAGGGGAAGAGAAATCCAGACCTTGAAAGAGCTTTTCATAGGGAGCAAGTGGGAAGTCAGTTTTGCAGCAGTGAGATCTGCAGAAACACAATCTGTTATGTCCCCCAAAAACCAAGTCAAGGTTCCACTGCTGCTGGCAGATGGAACTAGGCCTGGTCAGAGTCTACAGTATTTAAAATACAGCACTGGAATGAGGCTGCCACTCCAAAAATTGAACAGGGAGAAGTGCCTCGAGCTTGATCATTGCATTCTGACTGGATCTAGGACTAGAGAAGCCCTTTCTCTGAGGAAAATATTTTTCAGCCAACTACTCACATAAAAAAAAGGCATCACTTTTTCTCTTTAATCATCTGTCACTTCCAGTTGAGTGAAAATTAGTTAAACGCTGAGTTGGTGCAGATAGGATTCAATTCTGGCAATCCCAGCTGAAATATTCCTGCGTTTCTCTTCCAGAATTACAAACCTTTATCCCTCCTCAGCAGAAAATTTTGAGGCTTCTAATACCACTTGTGTTACATCCAAGTCTTCATAGTCAATATACAATTAAACAGATGGAAGTGTTCTCCCATCAGATAATGGAGGCACAGATTGCAGCAAAGAAATCAGTCAGGACAGAACATCACACTCTCTAGCCAAGGGAATTATGAGAAGAAACCAAGTCATGACCTGGAGATAGCTTGGCTGAAAATAAAATTCTGTTAGCAGAGACAAGTCAATTTTAAGCCAACATGCACCTGGATTTTCAAATGTGTTGCAGCATTAAATAACATTTCAAAATTTCGTAGCTGAGCCTGAAGGGATCCTCAGCTTGAGCACTTCACCAGCTCTTTACTGAGGGCTACCAATGGTTGGGCAATGGAGGGAACACCAGGGAAATGGTCTGGCCACACTTAGGCTATTTGGCAAAAAGAAGCTGTAGGCAGACACAATGATTTCCACAGGAAAAATCTTTGTACAGTGTAATGCCAAGTCAATAAGGCTCTGAAAAATGCAGTTCTAAGCTTCTAATAAATCATCCAAATATAGGAGATTTATCATAAGCATAGTTAGTATCAGGCAGCTCTATGGTTGAGTGCCAGCCCTGAACACCAGTGTTTGGTTCCTGCACCAATGAAATAATTTTACAGATTCTTTTTTTAATGTACAAAAAATGTGTATCTGCCTTGATGTTTCTCCTTGTTTTTTTCAGAAATTCATACTATAATCTATTAGGACTGAGATTAGAAACTGAAATTAATGTAGTAGTAAAATGAGAGAGTACTATAAAAGCCACAGATTTCTAGTAATGTCAGCTCCTGACTGATTTCCAATAAAAAACAATCATCCTCATCTGTTCAGCCATTCAAACCAACAATCAGCTTGCCATTTCAGTTCCAGCAACTGGCAGCTTTAGGTTTACACTTAGTTCTGGACGATGTTTTATTGGCATTAAACAGCTTTTATTATTTTATTTCTTTCTAAGTGAAGCAGCACAGATATGTACCAGAAAACAATACAGAGTATTCATCCTCTGTAAAGAAAAGTTCACTTTCTTTAAAACTAAATCATGTCAGGTGATCAGAGCCAAAGACACCTTTGCCTGCACCCTAATTAAGAAGTTTCAAAGCCTGGTTCTGAGGTTTACACCCTACCCTGAGCATCAGCAGTTTGGCAAAAGCCAAATTTCCACAGATCCAAGCAGAGGAACGACACTGCATGCACAATAAAATTAAATCAAAGCTTTCAATTTGAAGAGAATTGGTCGAGTCCCAAAGCACTGCAAACAGCAACCAGCTGTAACCAGCCCTCTCTTTGCACAAGTTTCTGCAAATGATGCCATGGAAAGAGAGAAATCTGTCAGCATCCCAACACACAGCAACATGTTCTGGCCTTGAGAGCCTTGGCTGACGTCTGTAATTTTTGCTGTCCATTCCCTATGGAATAGCTGATATCAAAACCAGTACTGGAAAGCCAAGGATCTGCTTTAAGAGGATCTTTGTGACAACACAGCTTTCCAACACTACTGGAATCACCATGGCTCGTTGAGGGAAGTTTGAAACCCTGTCCTGAGCCAAGCAGAGCCAGAACTCCCTTTCTGTAGAGCTGAGCATTGCCATTATGTCTGCTCTGCAAACCTGCAGCCTGCTTCCTTCCCCATGGAACCACCAGAAACCCCACAGCTCGTGTGTACCAGCCATGAAAAACCTGTAAAGAGAGCCAGAATGTCCAATTCAGGGCAGTGTTCATCAAAACTGATTCATGTGCTCTGTAATCATAAAGTGCACATGAACACATGAAAAAGGGGCTTCCAAAATGCAGGAGCAAATCACTGCCTTCAGTTCCCTCCTCCTGGCTAAGGCACAAGGAGCTAAAAGCTAAAACGTTCTTCCTCTGTCCCACTTTCCCATCCTGAGACCCTCCCCTCTTCCTTAAGCAAAATTCATAAAAACAACAATTGAGTTTAAGCCTAACATGGATGAGGTTTTCTTTTGCCCTAAACAAGCAAATCAGTCCAGCAGTTTACAGCACAGTAAGGCAGGAGGGGGACAAAGCTGCTGGTAACCAAAGTTCTTTGCCTCCTTTGAAGCAAGATAATTTGAAAAGGAGCAATTTAAGAGAGATGAAAGCATAAAACCTTTCAAATGAAGTGAAAAATTAACTTAATGGGATGTCTAACCAAATCATACAATGACTTTTAGTGCCCACTGTCACACTTTTTAAACTTTTGAGGAAAACAGCTTATTCTGTTTTGTAGACCTTTTTTTTTTAATGCACACAACTGACAATTCCCAGGATTTGGAGGAAGGCTCTGTTCTTAGTTAAGGATCTATTACCATTTCAGAATAAACTGTGACAGTTACACACTGAGAATTAGCTGTCGAAGGAACATTAAACCAAGATGATGAAAATGTTAAAGAAAAAATTTTTTAATTTATAATTTATCAGAATGTCAACTTCTTATTGCTTCTATAAAATGTTTCAAAATGCACAGCAAAGGAAGAGTTTTGATCGTAGTAGAGATCAGACATTAAATTTTAAGTATGAAAGTGCAAGACAAAAGTAAAACTAAAGAGAAAAACAGGCACTTCATCAATTATGTTTGGAGGACTGTGCTCCTCACTGCTTTTTGTTTAATTAAATGTGATTCAAACTACCAAACTAATAACACCTTTATAATATTAAATTACTCAGAACTACTTATTTTTGGAAGTCTGCTGAATTAACATTTCTCTTCAGAGATTTAGCCCAGTATGAATACACAATGGCAGATTTGGTTGCCTCAACTAAGTCATAATTAATTGAAACAGAATATTACCAGTTTTTTGGCACAGTACTTTCAGTTTTACATTTAAAAATAATTAACTGACAAAGACCAGAGACCAATGTTCTTATTAAAGTGTTTGTGAAGAAAATAAGACACAGAAAGGGAGTCCACAACTGCTTAACTCTCTTCTATGAAAAACAATTTCCGGGTGTTTTTGTGGGTTTTAGGGTTTGGTTTGTTGTTTTATTTTTGTTTTGTTGCTTTTTTTTAAGGTAATCTCCCAGAAGTATAAAATATTTATTTTGTTCCTTATTTTTTTTATTATGTACAAGGAAATGTAATAAGATTCTGAAATTCTCCTCTTCACAAGAAGAACCTTTTCTACTTTAAAAAAAAATAATTTAATCTTCTTTCTAGGCAAGAAAACAACAGCATCTGAATAACAGACATAACAATAACAATAACATGACAACAAGATAAGATTTCTGGAAAGGAAGTTTAGTTGTTTTAAATATTTCTGTATGATTAGAAAGGCCATGGAATGCCTGTAACAGTCTTTTCCTGTATTCTGAAGTGAGTCTCAAACATCTCTCTGTATATTTGATCTCCTCAACTGCTTTAACTCCTCTGTCTCTGCTTTGCTGTCTATCTCTGAAGCTTCACTAAGTCCAAAAGCAGCTCAGTTCCTGGAAGGACTTGTCCTGCAGGCAAGTTCAGCACATAACAATAATCACAACAGCTCATGCAGACTTCTGGGACACAGCACAGAGTCCTCAAGCTTACTTTGGTCATAGTAGCTCTGTGTTTGTTATGAGAAAGCTACAAATTGCTTCACGTCCTTTTCTCCTCAAAATATTCATTGCTTCCTTGAGAGGACTCCTTAGCTCCCCTTCAGCAGAACAGAGGAAAATATTGCCACTAAAATCTGGCACCCAGACCTGGAAGTTCTGAGAGTTAACTTTCACAACAGCACTTCTGCAGAAAAACCCTTCAAGCTCCAGTCCAGGTAGTTACCCCTGTCCATTCACATCTCCATGCCTACATCCTCCCTTCCTATTCCTGACTCCATTAATTAATCCACATGGTCTGGAATCTCCTACACACATTAGTCACAAAAACAAATCCTCAATGTTTCCAGGCAATTAGGACACATTTAGTGCTTTGCAGCACTTTGATTAAAATGTTTTGAAAAGTAGTCACAAACCTTTACTCATTCAAATGAAGGTGCCAAGAGCTGTCAAACCCACAAACCTAAGTTATACCTGAGACTGTTTCTCCAACAAAGTGACTGCTTAATATTTTATGTACAAAGTAAATGGAGGAAATCTGAAGTGCAAGTGAAAGCAATAAGCAATCTCAGCCTCTGAGGTTCCCCTCATTTAGAGAACTCTTATTTGTGTACAGATAGAATCAACAAATCCAATTGCTCTTTACCAAAGCAAATGTCCCCATTAACCACTTGAAGCAGAAGAGCAACTTATTTGTAAGAAAACATTTAAAGTGTTTATAAGTGCCTTGACAATTCTAAAGACAATTGATACGTCTCTTCTGAAGCAATTGCAAAATTAGTAATTAATCCAATCAAGCCATAATTTGAAGAGGGGAGTGAAAGAAAAAGGAGGAAATCTATCTTAGATTCCAGTTAATAACTTCTTTGGATTTTAATGAGGAAAGCTTTTTTTCCTCCCATAGTTATGGCATCATAACAATGCATTGTTCAAGATTCATTTCTACTTTAAAGATACAGGTAAGGGCTCAACAAGATAAAATTCATCTTACTTTGGAAAAAAACCTTCTTTTTCATCACTACCACTGCTCTAAGAGCAAGCATAGAGCAATCCACACAAATGGGGTAAACAACACACATTGCACAGTGGAATGGAACCTCACAAGTGAAAGGCTTTCAGGGACCTCAAGCAGAGGGAATGTACACACAGCAGTACCAAGACTGCTGATCTGGAAGATAAAAATACACAGCTTTGGGGTTTACCACTGCATGCTCAATCACATGACATAATTCAAAGCTTCTAGAGGTCATGGCAAAACAAAAATTTCACAGAGTCATCAAGAGAGCTTCATAAAATGAAACCATTTCTTAGGCAGCAATAAGGCATTTAACACACACGCCCTGTGTCTGTGGATCTGCAAAGCTGTGAAATATTCTTTGTCCTATGTTTTTCCTAGACAAGAAAATAAAGAGCTCTTAAGGTCTTAAACCCAACAGATTGGATACTGAAGAGAAAGAAAAAAAGAAAATTCTAAAGCAGGTATTCACCAGCAGTAGCAAAGAAGCAGTTTTAAAAATGACTGCTACTGCTCTCATGCTAACAGAGATATCAGCACCATCTTCACTATTAGAGAAGCAAATGTATTTTCTCAATTTACAATTTAGTGAATGCAATTATATATTAATGACTATGTTGAAAGGGAATTATTGTGGCACACAATTTCATACCTACTGCCCTTAAGACTTCAAGCACAAAATGTAAACACAGTTAATAATGTAACGTTTCATTTTACTGCAGCAGAAGCAGAAGACATTTTAAGTCTTTCTCCTAATCACAAACTTAATTTGAGAAAAAAGCAACAGCTGAAGGGAAATTTAATGCTGTGAACTGAATTAAAACTCCTTTTAGGGAGTCATAAGTAGGGTTGTTTTTCCTATAGTTTCTATTGTTCCAGCTCCAGTGACAAATCTGATAATCTGAGGTTGGGCTGAGAGGACAGTGTGAACAGGGGAGGCAAGACACTTCAAGAGGAAGGTGGGAGCAAATCAAACTAATCTAAAGAACAGAATGACAGCAGAATGTGGGTTAGAATCTTAGATTTTCAAGGCATTTGAATAGTTGTCAAATAAATAGCAATAAACAAAAAAATTAATATCTGAAAACCAGACTGAAATACAAAGATATATTCACTGGAAACCAACTCCAAACAGACAAATGCTGTATCTTTCACAGAGATATCATTCAACAGTGGGTCACTGGAAACCCTGAAAACCATTCCAGGCCAATTACCAGGATTAGGCAAAACTGGGAAAGAACCCTGACAGCTAAAAAATCAAGGCAATAAATGAAACTTCCAGAAGATCACGCAGAAGCTTCTCTTTCTAACTTCCATATCAATGAGTAAAAGCTCATTCAGAGATTTGCTCCTCACCAGGCTGTGGGCCAGCAGAGAGGGCTGGTTACAACAGAAGGATCTCAAATACAAATATTTAACCCCTTAGCTTTTCAATTAGGCAAGAATATCTGTGTAAATAAATAGACAATTTTACCAAACCTTTGCTGGTTCCATTCTGCAAGGTCACTCTCATGATACTTGAAGAGAGACCTGGACCAGCCTAGAAACAGAGATCACCAGCTACTCAAGGAAGGAGGAGTGGGACACAGGGACAAGACACAAAAATCCCCCAAAACCTAAAAATAAATATAATTTACATGTATCCAACATGCCCTTCTGGCATAACTTGTACCCTCATGGAAATTACCAACACAGAGACATCATTTTTCCAGATAGCCAGGGCTCCTGTCTGACAGGAGAGCTCCTGCTGCAGCCAAGGCTGGCTACTGACAATTTATGTACATTTGACTATTTTACAGATTGCACTGAATTGATGGTCTTGTTCTTCTGACACCTGTCTGAGATAATCCTTGCAGAATATTAATTTACCTAAGTCCTTGTATTGTTTTCAACATCTTTATTGATCCTGTTGTTTACCCACTCTCTTATCAGCTGAAAATAACAGCCAGCAGTAACACAAAGCCCCTAACCTTGAGCAGCAGGAAATAATAATAATAATGGCTGGAGACAGATCCTTGGGAGGGTCTGGACCATATTTTCAACTGCTTTTATATAAAGTGATTTGACATCCCATATATTATTCTTATTTACTTCTGATTATAATCACATACCTATTCAATCTCATGGCAGGAACAGCCACTTTAAACTGCAACTTCAAGCTACAGTAGAAGTTATTTTAACTGGGTTTTTTTAATATCAATACAATAACAGTCACAGGTAAATTTATGGTAACAATTTTAGAAAGAATGAAAAGCATACTGCTTGTATGTTCAGCTAGAATTCTAAGTTATTCTTTCAGATAGAAAATTGAGGTTAAACCTGTAGCTTTGATTAATTAAAAACTACCCAAATTCAGTAAAAGATTATCTCACCTCTGCCAGAAGCAGAACGTAAAACATCCAAGCTTCAGCAAATGTGAGAGGTTAAAAGCCTTACTGAAGTACAGAAAACAAGCTGATAAATGATTATATTTATCATGAAAATCAATACCAGAACAACAAAATTACACAATGCCTAAGGAAAATGCTTATGCTGTCAGCAGCCACAGGGCATTTGTATTAGGATGGCAGAAAGGCATCAGCTGCCACTGAAGCTCTGCTTGTGGTACTTCCATCAAGTGCATGAAACATCTGAGGTAGGACTAGATATCCCTGCAAACCAGACCAAAGCAAGGCCTGAATTTTAGAAACTGAGGCACAAAGACTAAGCAACATCATTAGGGACACTCAAAAATTTCTAGCTCAATGTAGAAAAATGAAACCCCACACTGAATTGATAGATGATTAAAGCTATCAATCATAAGCACTGTCTCCCAAATCTTTTGTTTCCTAACTTGTTGAAGTCAAATATCAGTATGCAACACCATTTTTGTGAGCCATACTAATCAGTTAATCCTAAAACATGAGTTTAAATCCCAGCTTTTTGCTTAGCCTAGCCTCATGTTTAGCTACCACATCATTTCCCACCGAGTTCATTTCCCATTCAGAGCCTGTTGCTCAGTTCCTGGTTTTAACAAATTCAGGAGCACGCGAGCTTACTGTGCAGAACCCCCACCTTTGGCTCAGAACTCCCCACTTAAGGAAGAACATTTCCCACTCAGCTGTCCACAGGCTTCAGCCAGGAAAATGAATTACACACATCCCCAGACACATGTAAATAAACCAAAGAAATTTCAGATTTACAGTGCTGTCTTCAAACCCTCTCCCCCAGCTCAGGGAGGATTAAAAAGGACTTCAAAGAAGCCTGAGTTCCAATTAAAACACTGTGACCACCCCGGGGATGCAAAAATATTCCTCTGATTAGTGAGATGCGCTCTTTGAACTGTTTAGCTAAAAAAAGCTTTCAGAACTTTAAACAAATGCAGTAATTCTCCCTCATAGTTTTTTTTTCTTTTTTTTTAAGTTTCTAAAAATTTAATATTCAAAGTAAAGGACAAATAACATTTAAAATGGAAAGTTTTATGGAAGCCCATTAGCACATCAGCTCTAGGCATCACTAACATGAGACACACCAAGCCCTCAGTGCTGCAGTCCTAGTGCAAAGCAGACAACACAAGTTGGCAGAACAGAAGAACCCAGAGTGTCACTGTTGCTGCAGAGGTGGTGGCACCTCTGTGTTATGACATCCCAATCTCACCAGCCCTCAGAACCACTCTCCCTGAAGGGCAGAGCACGTCAATCTCACCTCATTTTGAAATTCTGTTTTATTTCCTTAACATCCAAAGCTCCCAAGCCACACATACAAAGCGTCTCACATCCAAGTTCTTTGACACATGGTGGTAACACAACAGTTACCCTCAGACTTAGCAATTAGCACAGATTTAAATAAAAAGCTCTTCCTATGCTTGCTGCAAAGAAAATCAAAAGAAAGAAACCAAAACTCTCCATCCCCTTAGACTCTCACTCCCAAAACCAGAGCTGAATTACATAGTCCAAAAGTTTTAACATCAAGAACAATGAATGCTAAGAACAAATGCTGGGAAAATAACTGAGGCTTGGAGCATGCCAAAGCAGTTGGAGCTAAGTGGGCATAATAAACTTGCCTGTGGAAGCCAAACCCCAATCACCCTCATCCTTAAGGAGTGAATAATTCATGGCAGAAGAAGATAGAAGCAGACTTTAAGACTTGTTCAGAGAAAGTGGAACAGCTCAAGTGTAATTGCATTACAGATGTAAACAGCTGCATTTCAACAATTACTCTTCTCCTTTTGCTATCTTGCTCTCAAAAACCCTCACTCAGCTCAGGTACATGCATCCAGCACAGGATACAGAGCAGCAAAAAGTAATTCTGGCTTCCCTGTATCTGCCAGGGCTCCTGGGACTGGGATTCAGATAAGAATTCAGATTTGCACTGATGTCACAAGCACTTGGACATCATCTTGGCTTGCTGCTGTCATCGGGCTTTGAATACTTTCAATGCCTTAAGCTGCTGGGGGAGGCACTAATAAGATTAGATGATAAACACTGGCAAAGTCTGAAATGTGTCCACAGAAGAGAAAGCTCCTATTCTTTCTGCTAAAAGAAACAAACATCCTTTTTTTACGCCCTTCCTTTCATTCCGTTACCTTCAAGCTCTTGCTTCATCATGCTGTATGATACACACAAACCAGTTACTTTTCCTTTTTTAGTGAATGAATGCTACAGAACCAACTAGGCAAGAATAAAACAATTAAACAGCTTTCTCAAAGTCTTCAAAACATCCACCCTCCTGGAGATCTCCTAGCTTCTCTGGGATCTTCAGCTTCCAGATCCTGCTCACTCCTGGTGTGCAGCTTTGTACAACAGCTCCACAACTGAGGAAAAGGTGCATCAGATATTCCCAGCTCCTGAGATGTCACTGGAACTTGACTGGGAACATACTGCAAGGGAGTCCTATTTATACAGCATTATGTACAGGCATTATGTGCCTGAGATGCTAAACCCATCTTTGAACAGCAGTTTCAGAAAGCACAAATGAAAGCTGCAGCCATTAAACCACAAAATAATTTTAAGTCACTGGTGCAGAGCTCCCTCAGTCAGCTTCTTTCCTTCAAAGCTTGTCCGAATTCTTAAGTTTTCCTGTCACATCACCAAGAAAATTTTTAACTTCCTTCAACCATTCTGGTTTCTAACCTGAGAACACATCAGCAGAAAATATTCTCAAATCTCAGCTGAACTCTCCTTCCTCTGCTGAGCCACAGCTTCTCTCACAGAACCCCCACTTCAGAAGCACCCCAAAGAAACAGTGCCAGAAATCCACATTTCTTGCAGAACCTGATCCCACCACTAAGTTTAGTACTAAGCCTGTGCAAAGACAGGATTAAAATGAAGGGACAAAGGCATGTGGAAAACAAGTCCCTCTGTACTTGAAAGCAACTTTGCAAATGCAAATGCTTACAGAACACTTGGCCACATGCTGAGCATTTACTCCTTGGAGAGTCATGTATCAAGACCAGGATTTTTGAACTGCCAAAACACCCTTTTTCTACCACATTTACTGTATTCTTTTAACAAGAAAAAATAAATCTGCACACAGCACATGGCAGAGAGAAGACACTGTCAAAAATTTTGTAATTAATGCTTAAACGGGCAAAAAGTTTTTTGTAAGTCTGGGTAAGAGGATGACTGGCTGAAAAATAAAAAAGTCACAGCTGTAGCTTCTATGTAAGGGGATGACCTCTTCAATCACTGCAAGAAACACACAGAAAGGTTCAACAAGTAGGAGCCTCCACATGAAACCAACACCTCCATGCAGAGGCATCGTGCTGCCCTCTGCACCAAGTCAGACAAGCAGACACATCCTTCACTGGCACACCTTGTCCAAGAGAGAAAAAATCCTGAAGGGATGGGCACAATAACTGTACTGAGAGATTCAAATATATCTTCCTGCTGCAAACCTAGGGAACTTCATAAACAACCCCAATTTCCATCTGCACATTCACCAGAGTCTGTCAAACTCTCCATTTTTTAGCAGGTTTAAAACAAATGCTCCAATATACAGCTCCTCAGAAAGGAGAAACGAGAGATGCCTATTGATTAGGTGTCAGGGCTACCTCAGGAAAGAGAGAAAGAACATAATAGTGGAAACAAAAGTTGCCCACTACATCCTCCGTTCACAAAGCACAAAGGCTTTAAATGCATGAAACCAGCTCAACTGTGTAGTTACTCTCTGAAAGGCCGTCAATTACCTAAATTGGGCTGTGTGGCAGGGAGGAATAAAAATGAGACAGGGTTAAAACAGCTCTGGAATTAATTGGGAGGGGAGAGGATATATTTCAAAAGGGGGAGTTTTCATTCTCTCCTGCCTTCCTTCTCCCTCATTCTCCAGCAATCGCCATGGCCCAAAGAGACAGCAGAGGAAGATTTCATTAATAAATTTATTTCAACTTTCTTTTCAATGGCACTAAGAATGTATGCAAATCCATTCATAATTAGGTTTAAAAATTCCATTTCATGGGATAATCAGACTTCAAAAAACTCAATTTTAGTTTTAATCAGATTTTAACAAGGATATTAAGTCCATTTCGTTCAGAAGAGGGAGAAACGGTGAATTTAACACAAAATGTATTCAAGCTTAGCCCTGGGAGATAATTAAATAAAATTAATTTGGCAAGGGTTGTCTGTAAATGGAAACGCTCCAGACAGCAGAGCAGGTTCCTGAAGGAAACAAAAGTGGTTCATTACTGTACAAACAGATACAAAGCTTATTGTTCAGACAGAAGAGAATTGCAGCTCCTCCACAACAGCAGGACAACCTGAGCCCTTGAGCTGCCTCTGACAAATGCAGCAGTGTGTGGAGGAGGAGAAGGTGGTTATTTCCTTCTTGTTTCAGCTAAGTCCCCACTCCCCTGGCACAGCAAGGAGGGAAAATGCAGGGGACAGCATATACAAAACTAATAATTCCAAATTACTACGCACAGAAAATTATAAGAAACAACCTAGTGAGAGACAGCTCCTTCAAACTATAAAAACCCACATACAAACTTGAGGCTGTCAGCAAGATTATTGCCAGATATGGTTCCATCAAATTCCATGCCGTGATTTAGTCACACCATAGACCTGAATTCCAACTTAATACCAAATGCATCCCATTCTCCCTGACAAAAGCCAGGAACTGATACAGATGATAAAACTTTGGTAACTGTCCTTCTGATGCTTAAATTCTGATGGGCCAAATATTAATTTTGTAGCCCTTACAACCTTAGACACAAAAATTAGGTTCTTTTAACATTGTGTATAAGATCTCTCTGACAATTATTAATATCATATAGGTACCAAAGTATGAAAGTCACTTCAGGTAAACACTCAACTGTGCTGTAGATTCAGGCACTCTGGTTTAGGTTTTCATGATGTATATTGGTTAAGGGTTTAGGTAACTGGACACTCTTACAGCTCAGTTGGACCCAGGGCTGGGCCATCTTGTCCACACCATGCTTTTTTAGGAAAGGCTCAACCTCAAGGTCCCTTCCACCCTGGTATTCTACAAATCTGTGAAAATCTGCTGACCTGGACACACCACCACTGAAAAGAACAGAATACAAAACCCCAGACAGATATTTCTGGGAAAGAAAAAGCTATTTTAACTACCTAACTACAGTCAAATGACATTGAGAAAGAGCATGCTTATCTTTAGCAGCTGTCACAAGCTATCCAGGCAGGAGCACATGCATTTCCAAGACCTATGTCTACTCAATTAGAAAAAAAAAAATAATTCAGACCATTTTTTCACTCTTCTCTACCAGCCTTGCAAATATATCACTTATTACAAAGTGCCAATTGCATTTCCCCTTGCCAGGTACCTGCAGACAGGTGAGCCAAAAGGTGTTGTGTGACCTTGACAAGTGGGCCAGCTCTCCAGAAGGCAGGTGATGCCTTTGCCAAAGTCACACTGCAAACCATCAGGCTTAAATGAAAGGCTTGTCACAAAATAGGCTTGATGCCATCAACCTTGGCCGCTACATTTGCAGAAAAGCACCTGAAGCCTCAAAGCCTTATCTCTGGGAGTACAAAGAGCACCAAGTCAAATGTCATTTCCAACACAGTAGCAAAACTGAGTTCAAAAATCTCATAACCAGGTTAAAGCATTGTCTTCTAATGGAGCCAAGAGCAGAGCTGTGAAGTTTTCCCAAAAGCTGTCCCAGATAACTGGATGAACAGCTGACTTCTCTACCTGAGGGTGCAGATACTGAGCATATTCTCAGTCAAAGCCAGACATCCTATTTCTGCCCTCCTTAGAAAAGTTAGCACGATTTCAAGCCAACACTGAAGAGCTTGATGTGTATCACAGAAGAGGATGACTGTTTCATTAAAATAGAAAATAAATCAACTTGGTCAGCAGGGAATAACTCAAATAAATCCAGAATTTCATATTTCTTCCTACCCAAAAGATTTATCTTCCCATTTACTACGCTGCTCATATCAGAGTATCTCTGGAAGACAGTTTAAACAAGTAATAAGAATTCAAAAGCAATTACAACAAGAACAACTTGTGCCAGAAAATGGTTCTTGCAATAGCTGCCCATTACTCCCTGCAGAGACACAGAAATTGTTAACTCTGCTGACAAGAGAGTTGAGAATAATGCAGAGAAAGGGAGTGAGTAAGGATTGAGTCCAAGAGGTACTAAAACAGCAGAGATGCTTGAAATCTGAATCAATACATTTCTAGAAAAGCCAAAACTCTGCCTGTGCTGGAAGGTTAGGCTCTGTGACAGATCTGTTCCTGCTTATAGCAAGAGGCAGCAAAACTTGAGAGCAGCTTCAGAGCTGCAGAGGTTTCTACCACACTGTTCAGAATGGATCATGTTCTTACAACAAAACCATTCTGCAGGGCGTGACTTCACTAGAAAAAAAAACATTTTGCTGCAAGGTGATGACCAAAAGACGTGCAGAACATCTATTTGAAAAAAATAAGCTTTGCCAACGCACTCCTAGAATTGCACCTCAGCGGAAGGGAGGGAGAGGAGGTCCCACACACCTCCACCTCTTACCTGCCTTGGCTAAGTGGGAGAGGTGGCATGTTTTAGCTCCTTGCTGCTGAGCAGGCCTGGCTCCATTTCCTACAAACTGCTCTAACCCCACTGAGAGCCGTGTTTGAAAGCAGGAGCCCTGAGCTCTTATTTCAGGCATGCAGGTCAGCACTTTGAAACCAACCCCCAGACACTGATTCTGGCTGTTCACTAAACACAGGGACCCACTCAGTCCCCAGCACCTCCCATCTTTGCCTCCAAAATGGGAATCTTTCCAACTGTCCCAGCCCCAGTGCTCTTGCCAGCCCAGTGCAGTGTTTGCTCTCATTCAGGCAGCTCACTTCAGGCTGTGGGCTTTGTAGGTTAAGACAAAAAACACATTTCATTTTGTCTCCAACAGAAAAAGGCATCATTTATATAAACACCAACAATTTAGGAAGTTCACTTCTAATACCTTAAAACTTTGTTGAATATTGTTTCAAATGAGAAAGATTATAGCTGAAAGCAAAACATTTTTCTATTTATTCTATGCACATAACACATAAGAGCTTCAAACTGCAAGTCTTTACTTTTTAAAAGGGATGGAGGGCACCAACTAAAAATCTTTATGCTTATTTAAAATTCATACTGATGAGCGTTAACAAACTTTCGTTCTAAAAAAAAAAAAATCTGCTTCAGGTCTTGCACATTACTTTGGATTTTTTTATCTAGCCCAAGATAGCATTGACACTGTCCAGAAATGGATGAGTAAATAATCCAATCCACCATGCTCATTTCCATGCTATGAGTTATTTTAAAATAACAAACAACACTTACATAATCACAGCTAGTTCAAGAGAACCTTGAGGCACTTATCACATTAATCTTTTAACTCACTAACATTTCAAGTTCACTGTGCCCTTTAAGAAATGTTTGAAAATATTGTTCTGTGCTTTTGCTACTCCAAGCCACATTGAATTTTTCTCTCCAAGCAATGCATGGACAAAGGTATATTTGCAAGAATATTCCCTTTAATAAAGTAAGCTTGTGAGGAAAGAGACTATAACCCAGGTAAAGATAAGCGTTCATCCAAAATATTCACTGGGAAAGCAGTCCCAAGGAGGACAGATTGGAACTTCAGGACAAAGCTTATATAATATCTTCACAGGGCATGTAAGCAAGCTTGTCAGGGCAGGAGCATTTTAACAAGGCTAAAAAGCAGCAGTACTATAATGTTTGTACATTTCCAATTTCCTCCTGCCCCATGTTGATGTCACTGTGCTGGCTGTTAGGTATAATTAAAACTGAAAATTAGACCTTTCCCGGCCAATGCAGCACAGAACTCCTCACTGCACTGATGACAAACCAAAGACAGATGATTAAAGCAGCTCTTCCCAGCCACCCTCAGAAGCAGCAATCCGTGCTCCAGGCACTGATGAGGTGAAGCACTAACCAGGAGTGAGTCATTCTCAAAACACCATCAAGATAACCTGCACCAAACACACTCAGAAAAGCTTCTCTGACCATACAAATCATATTTCAGTCTTATCAGCAATGACAGATAAGCTCTTCTTAATAGTTCGGTGCATTTTTCAGCAAACTGCTTATTTCTCAACGTGAACGAAGGTCAGCTGCTCTCACACTTCATGTCCCTGTCCACAGGTTTTGCTCTGCATGGGCAGAAAGATGGACATGATCTGTTTTTATTCACTAACCCCTACTCCCCCTTCCCCACCTCCAGTTTTCAGAACCCTGGTATTAAATAAAGCCTGCAATTCCAAACTGAAATGTACTGTCCCCTCTTCCTACTCTTGAGTACATCCCCTTGTTTACAGATTAGCACATCCACATTCAAATGGAAGTGGGACTGAAAAGAATCTTCTAGTCTAGGTCCTGTCTAGCCCTTTGCTTTTATGAATTCATCTCTTCCATAACCCTGTGGAGGAGTAATTTGGATACCTTTGACTCCACTGGAAGCTGCATTCAGAACTTTAGTCTTTCTAAAAGTAACAACCTCCTTGTAACTGCATTCATGGTAGGGTTACAGCAATTTGATTTAAATGCCAGTGCAAGTTTTAAGGATAGCTGGGTCCTTTTCTCACCAGTACAGATGCTCCTTCCTTCTCCTTCCTTCTATCCATGAATTTCCTGGCAGCAATTACATCTCCCACCAGACTCTGCCAGAGGCTGCTCCATTCCACACTCAGTGGGCTCCCAGGTTCCTTCCAGCAGCCACTTTCTGCACCCCCCACTATCCTCCTCCACACTGGCTGACCAGAACTCTTGAGATGCATCTCTCAAGCCACCTGAACACTTTCACCTCCATGGCAATTTTTCTCCTGGTGCATCCCGTGTGAGAATGAACAGCCATTGTAACAAGCATACAGCCCTTCTGGTCCTTTCCACTGCATGTGCTACATTTTGCAAAAGAAGTTTGCATTCAGCTCCCAATTCCATGGAGCATTGTGCTTTGTTTCATTGAATTTTGTCCCATTTCTGCACTCTAATCCTTAGGGTCATTCAGTTCCGCATATCCAGCTTTTGTGTATTTATGAATCCTCTGAACTTGGCATCATTAGCCAAGTTTTATCAGCACACACCAAATTTTTGCACCAAAACCATTAATAGAAATACTAAATAAAGCAGATCCTAAGGCTAATCTTTGAGGAATTCTACTTATCCTTGCATTTTCCTTTCAACAATACTGAATCTATCCCCACTTAAGCAATTCCTATACATCCTACAATTCTATTAATTTCCATCTTCTCCCCCATGGCTTATACTTTCCCATGTGGTTCCTATTTCAGTGAAGTTCAAAGAAATAAGATTTATTGTGATTTATTTGATAAGATAATCAATTCTCCAGACAAAGAAAGCTGTAACATCAGTCTGGCACAATCCATCTTGGTATTCCTTGATCCAATGAAGAAGGGAGATTCCTTGCCCTGTAGCTAAAGGCCATGCCCAGGAGTACAGGGGAGCAGCACACAACAGTTTCAATTCTTACTGAAGCATTTTGTTTTGCTTCTGTTCAAAAAAGGCCTCTGCATTTAGAGAAGAGTTTTGAAAAAGACATTGCTATGCTGAAACAAAACCGTTCCCAATATGCACATATGGGATCTGCATTTTTGTTTAAAAGTTTCCCTGCAAAAGCAAAACTTTGGGGGTAAGTGAGGGATAATGCACTGCACATCTGAGGGAGAGGGAAGCAGAGCATGTCAACAGCCCCAGCTTAAAATTTAGAGCTGAAATACTGAGAGATGTTAAAATGGAAATGGAAAGGTAAAATTAAAACTGAGCTAGAGATTATAGTGGTTATTGGGTTTTTGGAAACGATCAAATGATAGGCTGAATAAAAATCAAGCACAGGCATTTGAGCTGTCTGACAGGAGCAAACCATCCCCTTGCTGATTAGTCTCTGCTATTTAAATGATAATTTCACTTTAAGGCAAACAGGGCTGCCTAATGCAATGAAAGTGGCTCTTTATAAGTGTCTGGATTTTTGAAAGCTTCTCCTTCACAGAAGAGTGAGCAGTGAACTTCAAGCCATTTGCACATAACATGGGTCACTACATGCTGCAAGAAGCCAAGCAACTTCTACCCGACTGTTTTCCAACAGTGTCAAATAACACTGGCAAGAAATGCAGCAGCAGCTCAAAAAGTGTCTGACTGGTGAGCCCCCCATGGCAAATGAAACACCTGCCATGGAGCAGACAACACCAGCACACATTTCTAAAATACTCTCCACACAGTTCTTGTACTCAAACTACTGAACTTCCTCAAATCATCCTTCACCAAAGATGGACAGTGTGCTAAGCTATTGCTTAACAGCTTTTCCTGTCTCCAGAGCGCCAGATCTGTGATCCTGGGAAGACAATCTCTTGAACTATTCCCAGAGCTTTGAAATGCAAAGCAAGGACAGATATATTTTTGATCTGAGCTTGCTTACTCCTCACTCTGATTATCTGATTATACATTACAGCCTTGCTCTGCCTCAATGTCAGGTGCTCATCTGTTTTATTTTACATTCTTCCTATCTCTCCTTTAGCCTCCAGACTTAGTACTCTGATATATTCAAATGGAAATAAAAGCATTAATGGCAAAGGAGAAAGAACACTAATATTTTTTAACATCAGAGATAAGTACAGCATTCTTTGGAGAAAATTACTATCAGATAGGAAAGTCTGGCAGGAAGTTTTGCCCAGCATTTCAGTGAAGAACTGTAAAACACAGACCTACAACACTTAAAGATATCTGTGAAATGTATTTGCCTTATTAAAACTAAGTGGATAAACCCCAAGAGTATGGAAGTAGACTAAACTCTGGTTAAAGCACAGATTTGACATCGTACTTGCAAGCATCACATTGAAATGCATTACTCCCAACACCCAAACAGGGACTGAAGTCTCCCAAACCTGCATCTGACTGCTCTGAAGCCTGGAGCTTCCGAATTTGAGATTACAAAGGAGCATTTTCTCCCCATGAGGCACACCAAGTGTTCTGTCATGGAAAGCTAAAACCTAAGGCAGTGTGGAAAGTGAAGAAAAATGTCCATTTTAAACAAGAGAACAGAATATGAATAACACAAGAGCATAGAGCAGTCCTCCAGCATATTCTGCTTGTCACATTCAACAGGTGACAGCTTCCTCCAAGACTTCCCTGTGTAAAAATTGCTGGCTTCAGCACATGCACAATTAGTGTAAGACAACCACAAAGTTTTCTCTTTAAACTTGCACCTCACTCTAAAGCCTTGGGAACTGTTCAGGTACTTCCCCCTCAAGAAGCTGTTAAACACTGCTGAGGCAGTGCTTCCATCTTTCACACACACTAAGTCCTAAATACTCAGCACATAAGCTTTATTTCTGTATAAACACAATGATCATCCTCATCATCCCTTCCAATCCTGCTCATTGTCACATCCCCCTGCCCTGCTATAGAACAACTATTTATACACTAAGACAGGAGACCTGATGAGGGAACAGATCAGGAATGGGATTGGTATCTCCCATTCTAGATTGCTTTTCTGCTCTGCAGGGATACCTCTTCCAGCTGCAGAGTTTACAGAACCAGAAGGTACCAGGCAGGAACAGAATATTTTAAGACAGACACTGGAGTCAGAAGCTCCAGGTGAGACTGGAATGGCAGAGCTGCTCTAAAATGGGGCTAACTTGTCCTGACTGAACAATGCAAGGGAAATTCAGTATTAAATATCACATTCAATTATAAATCAATATTAAACTCAGTATTAATCCCTGTGCAGAAGCCAGGAGAAAGCCCTATTCTGAGGGATGTGGGGGAATATTAGCAACCTGCATACACTGGCCCTCTTCAGAGAGTGAATCCTTCAGCATTTCCCAAACCTTCACCTTCAGTAGAAGGCAAAAAAGTAACAGTCAAATGCAGTACTGTGCCTGTACAGGGCAACAGCAGATAATCCATTCATGAGGTAAGCTGAGATCTCATAACAATAAAAGTTTCTGTAAAAGTACAGTGCTGTCTGGTTTTGTTTTGGTTTTTGGTGCTTGTTTATGGTGGTTTTTAATTACTTGTTCCCCCTACGCAGCATTTATCTCCCTATTGGGTGTCCTGGAATTCCCACTGTGAGGAGACAGTTTGTTTTATACTGGGAATCTTGTAAACAGCAGTCATGCAAATTTCAGTCTGTTCACAGATCATAAATTACAACTATTTATGAAAAACTGAAAAAATAGAACATGAAGCTTCAATATCCTCATACTATGCTAATCCTTTCTCCTCCAGTTAGGGACACAGCTCTAAAGCTGGGGCTACCAGTGCCAACCCAGACAAGCCAAACTCCTCATCCTCCCCAACAAAGAAATTAGCAGTAGTACAGCTACAGAGGGGAGCCAGCACCAAATGCTTTTAATTAGACTGATTTCTTGCTTGGTGACAGAAGACCACAGGGCTACAATGGGCTATCCCATAAAAATATTTGCTCCACTATGGAATGATCATGCCAGAATTATGGCATTACTGGAATCAGCAACAATAACCCCCAGTCTTGTCGTGATTGGTTGCAGTTAATTAAGTATCCAGAGTAACATGAGTAATTCAAATTATTTCAACATGCACTACTTTGTATATCTGTCAACAGATTTTTTTTTTTTTTAAACCAGTAACCACTTACTCATAATGGACATTCAGAGAAAGACAAATTACTACCTTGTGAGAAAGGAAAAGATTATGAGCTTCATTCACTACTGCAAAGATATTCAATGCCTTGGATGGAAGAGAGTGCACAGTAGCTAAGCATAGTTAATCAAGATTCAAAAAGGAAAGCAGAGAACTCCAATATTCTCCTTTTTCTTCTATTCACTGAAAAAAAAGAGCACTAATCCACCACTAAATGCAGAATCAAGAAATCCGATTCCCCTTTCCCTCCCTCTCTCCTCCCTTCCCCCAGCTCCAAAAGCAGAATGTGCATAGAAGGACTTCCCGTACTGAGTGTAGCACCTGGGTAATTACGAATTACAACTGTGCAAACCACTGTACTAAATAGAGATGCTTGCCACTTAATTAAACCCTTTCTTAGAGAGGAAATGCATACACATTCACACTATCTCCTCTTCTTAATTGGTCTCAGACACTGCAGGAAGTTAGTCCCCAAGATTTGTCAGCCAGCCAGCCCACAGATGTTTCAGAAAGAAAACCAGGTCAGCATTCCCAGGTTCACTTCTTTGGCTGGAGGGACAGGTCAGCAGATCAGTGTCTGCTGTGTGCAGCTGGCAGCTCCACCAAGGGAAAATGGTTCCTCAGCATTGGCCCAAATTCCTGCCAAACGTGCACTGCCCTTGGCAGGGCTGGCCTGGCCAGCCAGCTCCCCACAGCAGCTCCAGAGATCTCTCTGAGCTCCATAAAGGAGTCCAAGCACAATTCTCTTCTGTCTGACACATCAGCCTCTCTCAAATTCCCACACTGTATTCCATGGCCCTTCAGAAAAACACAGGGCCATCCCCACCTTGCCACTGATAGAAAAAAATTGAAATTATGCTGGAAAATTGTATGAACAAAATCTTTGGTGTTTTCCCCACACATAAACACCAAGCCTGAGCTGACAGTACCACTGGCAACAGAAAACAGTGCTCCAAAAAGGAAAGATTGACTTAGGTAGGCCATGATCAATATATCTGATCACCAATATAAAATAATTCTGCTGTGTATACAAAGATCTTTGAGCCTAGCAGGTGAATCTGTAAAAACCTTACATTCATTACTTCCATTAATAAAAAACTCCAAGCAAAATAAGAAACAAAGAAAAACAAACCCTTTATCACACATTACTATTTATCACCTCAAAAAAGAAATAAAGCTTGGACTAAAACTCCTCTGAAGCTGTTTGTGGCCTACCTGGCAGTCTTCACCCACTTGTATAACTCTTCAGCCAAATTCCAACCTACCAAAACTTGCAATCTTCTGCCACTTATGGAATAACACCAAGACAAATTTAGCATTAAACCTTTGTCAGCTGCTATCAATGGCTATCAGTACCTTCAGTGTCTGAGTTACTGCCTCAGCTTTAACAAATACCTGATTGCACATCTTTTTGCATCACCCAGTACTCCAGGGTCTGTCTATTTACAGATAGCAAATCACTTGTCTAATTCATTAGAGGACAAAAACAATATCAACCCAACACAGACAAACAGCAGCAAAAGAGGCTTATTTAGATTAATAGCTCACAGAACAAGCACCCTCATTTTTTATTTGGGCATCTTCTACATGCTGCAGAGGGAAAAGCAGAACAACAACAGCACTGCTTTAAGAATGCAATTCTAAGGTTTGGGGTGGAGAAAAAAGAACCAGGATGTGCAGAACTCCTATTAAACAAGACAAAATTAAGAATATGCGCTGTAAACATGAAGTTTATGAAGTCAGCTAGAAAAACACTGTTCCATATTCCATTAGAGATATCTGCACAAACCATTTTCACACCAAGTTACAGCCCAGAGTACTGGACAAGGAGAGGGTGACTGCATGCAGAGAGCATTAAAGAGAGTTTAAAAGTTCTGCCGGCTGCAGTGAGGAGTTTTCCTGAGAGCAGCTCCCCTCGGCAAGGCTGATGGATTCACACCGGGCTGGACCCAGGCGGGAGCGATTCCTCCCTTCCCTGCAGGACAGCGGGCGCCATCTCGTGGCAGTTCTGTGCTTTGGCACCCAAATAAAGCCGCGCTGCCACCCAAAACCTCCCACAAGTATTTTTCTCTTCAAATAGGTTACCTGTCTAATGGCAGTAGAGGAACTGCCTGGAAAATATCTCTAAGCTGAAAGTCCAATGCTGAAAAAGCAACTGAGTGTGTCACGATTAACGTGGTTTGTCAGAGAAGATGGTCAACAATTCCATTGCTCAAATCCTGGATTTTGAAGAAATAGAATCTACATCAGCACATCCTGGAGAGACAGAGTACAAGAAGTTTGCTCTCTCAACACAAACTTTTCCTAATAACAGTCCTAAAAAAGCCATGTATAAATATCCTTCTACAGGACAGTGCACTCCAAAATAAATAATACTTTCTACTCACAGAACAAGAATTTAACGTTTTGTGGAATTTCCCCTTTACAGCTGAAACCAATTCTAGAGCAGAAATACCAAATCAGAGCGACACATGACAAATGTATGAAAATCCCTGGCAGCATAACAGTAACACACACACAAAAAATACCCAGATTCACCAAAAAAAACCAGAGCCAACTATACTGCAAGGAGAGCAGTAAAAAAGCTCAAGAAATCCAAAGGACATATAACTGAACTCCAGAAAAATGACATAGATTCATACATATATATATATGTATATATATATCATATATGATGAGTCCTGTTTTATTATCTAGCTACTGTACAGCACAGGGATATTTTGCTATAAAGTTACAGCAGTCTTTGTTTCCACTGTTTATGAAGAGAGAAAAGCCCAGGAGCTTACAAGTGGAATCCAGAACGAGCAAAGAGAAGATTAGCCAGAGTCAACTGTTAATGAATTTGTTTTCCCCCCACAAGGTGAAGCATTACAAACTCTCTTCCACTGTCACCAAAAAGAGACCAGTACTAAAAACAGCTGGATTACCACCACACTCCTGAAAGCTGCACCTCCTTCCCAAGTATTATTACATAAAATTACTCTGCAAGGGCTGATCATAAGCCAATCTGACAAAAAGCCTGCTGGGAGCAGGCAATCAGTGAACAGAAACCACTGAGAGCAGACACTGAGCAAGCCCTGTGGAAGTGCTGGAGGAAATGAAAAATCATCCTCTCCTAAAACGCCACATGCTGCATGCACTTCCCTTATATTCCCTGCACCAATGAAGAACCTGATAAGAAAAGATGAGAAATCCTAATTTATTCCCTTTTCCCTTTCTTATCTAGTTATTAGCAAATAGAACATTGCTCTGGCTCTTTGGGACAATCAGCCAACTTGTTCCTCTTTCCTTTCTCCTATGAGATGGGCAATTAACTCTTCTCAAACTTTCACCAACAGCATGCTCCAGGATCCAACCAGGACAAAGATCTCTCATCATCTTCATCACTCTTACCAAAAATGAATGTAATTCAAGCTGTGAGAAGTCTGAGCAAGAAAAAAAAAAGGAAAATAACAATAAGGGAGGGAGGGGGAAATCATCCAGTCCTACTTGCTCCAATTGCATAAAAAGATGATCCTTCTCAAGAGCAATTCCCCTTTCTGCAGAAGGTTCCGTTAATAGCACTAAACAATATGGCCCAATCACAAAACTAGCACTTCACAGTGAATATTCTGATTTTAAATGAAGGAGTTATTAGACTTCAACAGGCAGAATCACTTGGTTCCATTTCTCTCCCACTGTGAAATTACCTCGTTAAACCTTTAACAGCTTGAGGTAAGTAAAAAGCTTTTACTCCAAAAGGTTTTGTGAAAAGGATTCCTACAATTTCTGTCCATACCTTACCATAGCAGACTTAGCATAATTTCATCTTCATCTAAATGTATGGATCCTCAGGAGATGCAGGAGGGAACCTCAAGCATGCTCCCTACCAGCAGGCCTCTGGGAAAGGTTTGTTATCCTCATTAAAGATAAAACACTGAGAAAGTTAAGGGAGCACAAGTATCTTTTACAGTCATGTGTCCAAACCATATGTGCATTTCCAAACAATCCCAGCAGTGTGCAGACACAGCTCTGTGGCTGTGTGTGTGGAATGAATGGAATGGAGAAACAACTGGCAGGTTCATGTTTCAGTGTGAAAAGTGATCAGTGCTCCTATCAGTTATTTACAAAGAAGCATCTCCTTTTCTCATGTAATAACACTAAATATTTAGAGAAAATAAAGCAGTGTTGAAATATAGCACACAAAGGATTCATATTTACATGGAACACCTTTTGCAGCAGAAGAAATTGATCAGAAATCCCACAATTTCCACCTCCTTTTTATATCACATACACAGGGACCTTAAAAAATCTGGTTCACAGCTCCAGATGTCAGGAGGAGCTGTTGAGAACTAGCACACAGACCAGCTGTGTTACAAAACACAACTGGGGAGTGGGTTTGACAAAATAACTAAAATAACATTTCTTCAGCTGCTTTAGGAAAGAAAGTCACAATATGATCTAGCAGCTAATTTTGATATCCAGATTTCAAAGGAAATACGTTTATAATAGTTTGCCACAAATAGCACACACTGTCTTCTCTGGACATCTAAAATTCTTAGCAATTCACTTCTTAAGCAAGCAGAATCTCTAACTAAACAAAAATGCAGCTATACACAAAAAGTTTCAAGAATTCAAAACTGATCCCCAGCCTCAAAGACAAGATGACTTGGTGAAAAACATTTCTAAGTTCCCAAAGTTACTTTAAAAAATGTGTAACTTATTTTCTTCTCATATATAATAAAATGTACTAGAAGAGCTTCCACATGAAGAAAGCACAGAAAGAAAGCATGACCAACACACTTAAGAGATCAGTCAGAAGATTAAGAGGAAAGGGCTTAAAAGTTTTACTTCCCTCCAGAGCTGTGAGCACATACCTGATATTTAAGCCAGTGCTCTGGTCCAGTTTCTCCCAGCTTTGTAATTTTCCCAGAAGTTTCTGAAGTAAAGATTAAAAGTAGAGTTAGACATATGCTCTAACAGCTCAATTTCCAGAGTTTTCTCATAATTCTCCATGCAAAGTCAGTGTCATTCCTTCTCCTCCTGTGAATTTCCTGATCTTATCCAGCACTTCTGGTTTGTCATTCTGCAGCCCTGGGTGTCAAGGTTCTCACCACACACCTGTTTGACACCATCATGTCCAGACAGAGTTGGATGCCAGAAGTTTCCAGCAAAAGAAAGGTAAAAGAGAATTATCAAGGCTAAAACAGACACTATGAGATTATTCTTTACACAAAATCTCCAGCTGAATAGTAGATATCCTTTTGCCTTTTACACCTTCCTTGCTGTAACTCTCCTCATGCTGACTTTCCAGTTTGGGAAAGTCTCCATTAATTAAAGGAGGTATCATATCTTGATTAACACAATACAGGAAGAGCCTAAAAGTCAGGACAGGCAATGAATGAAACTCCTGCTCATCCACCAGATGTTCCCAGCTCCTCACCTCATTTTCCAATTCCAGAGTCACTAGCTGTGCTTGGACTTTCTCATAGCGTTCCAGTTTTCTTTGGAGACCTTCCACTTCCTCCTTAAGCAAACCATTGTTTTCTTTCATTTCCCTGTGGTGAAGAGAGAGACAATTACTACAGATTCATGCAACTCAATTCCCCTTTACAAACTTTCAGATATTCAGGAATCCCAAGGGAATGATGATATTCAACTGACTCACTTCTATAACCTTCACTGCAAAGTCACTTCGATAAAAAAAACCTACAGCTTTATTGAAATTATTTTTTTCTACTCTAAATACCATCCTAATTATGCCCAAACAAGCTGAAGCTTTGTGTCTGCTTTACTATTTGTCAAAACAAGGGTAACAAGACTCTGAATTCTGCTTTTCAGTTCAGGCTGGAACACAGCAAGCAGTATAGACCTGGGCTTTGGAGCACTGCTTGGTTTTACTTCAATAAAGTAAATGGTTCGTTTCACATGGATGAAATAAAACTGTATGAAATCTGTTGGTATGTTTCAGTGTAGAAAAACAAACATGAGAAAAAAATCCAAGATAAACAATTTAAAATTATAGTGAAATAATTATAAGACCAAAACCTAGGAAAATTACTTAATTTTTAAAAAGAGGAAAAGCTGGCAAGATGACTCATGTAATTTAATAAAAAGACAAGCAACAACAAAAAAACATCCAACACTTTAAGGCAATTTATTTCACATTACATTTATTTTCACTTTCCAAGTTGATTGCCATTTTGACAATCTGGAAAGCCTGCTCTGCCAATGGCTATATCAGAGTGCTTTAGAAATTTAAACAAGACACTTGCTAAACATTATGCTAAAACAACAGCCTTAAACAGTGGTAACAATAGCTAAGCAAAACCAGTTATTAAAGAAATGTTCAGCTGCCTCTTTTCCCTACAGGAAATTCTTTCCTCAAGCTGATGGAGTTCATCACTACCTTTAAACATTAAATTTCCTTCTAACAAACCAATACATGAATGCACATTCTGTGAGGCTCCTGTGTTCAAGAAAACTCCTTAGATCTTGTCAGAGCCTCTCACCTAGCGAGCACCACAACATTGCTCAATTCATAAGCAGTATTTATATGAAATACTTCCTTCTGAGCTTTCCCATGTGGAAACCCTAAAGAGGGATGTAAAAGTGCAGACAGTGCAGCATGTAGAGAAGAATACAACCCTCAAGAACTGAACCCTCCTCTCCCTTCACCTGAAGTAGGCATTTTCCTCCCTGAGCTGGCGCAATTCACGCTCCATTTTTGGGAAACGAGCCAGTTCTGCCTTCATGTTCTTGACAATTAGAGCATCATGTTCCTGCTGGGACAACTTCTGCTCCAGATCCTGGAAAACATGGGATGAGAACAGGACAGCAGTGAGTAAGTTGGAATTTGTAAGATCTATTTTTGCATTGTACCTTTTAAGCTCTAATCAAGGACCTGAATGAAGTTGGAAGGGAGCTCTGGAAGTCCTGTGGTCCAATCCATGCACAAAGCAGGGATGACTCTTGTTGCACTTGTAATGCCTGGGCTGGTCTCTTCTCTACACATGCTTACCCCAAATTCATAACAAAAAATCACTCGGTTACTCATTAAAATGATCTTCTATCAGCTGAACCAAATGTGTGATTTTCTATCCCTCTATCAATGAAGTGCAGAGGGAAACATTTCAATGGCCTGCAAGAATTAGGTACAGAAGGAAACACAAATGTGCATTTCAACATTTCCACTAAAAAAACAAATTATTTAGGGCTCATATCCCATCTTCTATCTTTTCATTTCAATGGACAAAGTCTCCTCTTGCTGGCAATCAGGTTGTTTTTACAGCAGGGCAATGCCACTGTCAGCACTGCTCAAACCAAAGTAACTCTCCACATCTATCTCTGCCAGGAAGACAAGACAAATGAAGAAGATACACACCCACCAACCTATGTGCTCATTTGGAAGCACAAAAAGCATCTCTGTACTGACATTTAAGTGAATGTAGTTTTGAAAGCTTTACAAGTAATTGCACTTTCTAAACACAAATGCAGAAGAAGGATTTTCTGGGAAGCCGACAGTAGCTGTAGCTGCTGGGCTCATCACACACCATTTGAAAAGATCACTCTAGAATTCCTCCAGAGCGCTGCATAAGGATACAAATCATCTTTCTACAGAGAAAGTATGTTGTTTTTCTTCTATCAACTGATACAACAAAGGCAAAGTGTCATGTTACAGCTAATTGTAGACAGCCTGGTCCACCCAAGCTCAACTCTTGCTAGCAACCAACTCAGGTACTTGTCTGACAAACTAACCTTTTACTCCTGCAACAGCCAATTTTTTAAAAAGTTCTTCCACTGAAGGAATTAAAATCTAAAGCTTCATATAGGTCACCAAGTTTCTTACCTTAATCTTCTGTTCATATTCTGCCAGTAAGGACTGGCTTGCTTGCAGTGTCTGGATTTGCTGACTTGCCTCCTGCCATTTCCTGTTAGATGAAGACACAAGAGGCACTTGAGCATCCAGAAATCAGGTACCAGAAACAACCCATCTTCAGAAGTTCTCTGACCAACAGAGTCAAACAGCACTAACAAAGTAAATGTTATTCTTATATAACATTATCTCCTTCAGTCTCACACTCATGTCAGCTCTCTCTAACTTAGAGACAAAAAATATCCATTCATTTTAATAAAAATAAGCATATTGAGAAAAAATACAAAAAAACAAGCCAACTCTGAGAACAATAAATATACACTCAGAGTAAACAAAACTTCACAATTTTAAACCTGAAGAGCTGAAGTTAGCAAGGAAAAACATACTCACAACTTTCAATTATCCCTCCATTACGATTTAAGGTTTGATATTTCTGTCCTGTTCAGTTCATAAAGTTCAGATCAGCCTTTCCCACCCACATGCCTTCTGTTCCAGGAACACGAAACATCACTCAGATTTAAAGCTGAAGTTTGTGGGGTTTTTTTCCTCAAGGTACAATTAAAACTGCACCTCAGAATTGGTTTCAAACAAGAGTTATAACCTGCACACCCTGATCAAAGAACCCCTTTGAAGAGCAGAAATCAAACGCCGTTGAAAGTTTTCGGAGTGATGACAGCTGCACAAGACTGAAGTTCTGCTTGCCTTTTTCTCCCTACAGTCATTCATCCCTTGCTTACTTTTTTTCAATATCCAGCTGCTCCATCAGTTCCTGCTTCTGAGAGTCTTGGCTTGTCATCTGCATCTCTTGGTTCATTATATTCCATTGCAGCTCTGATATTTTTCCTTTTAGTACAGTGATTGTCTGAATAAAGGGCAGGGGGGAAAAAAAGCATAAACACACAAAGCTGTGACTCTCCAAGCCAGATATTGTGGATGGTGACAGAAATAGTTTCCAACTAAAAAGTACTAACACAATCATAGAAACTATCTCACACTTCTGCAAACCTTCAAACCTGCAAACCTACCTCAAAAAAATGCAAGAGAAAATAATTTTGCCCTCTCATTTGCTATCCAAATTGTCATTTACATTATCTCTTAAATAGGTGACCTAAAACTGGAATGAAAAAAAAATAATCAAACTTTAAAGTTAGATTTTGTATTTTTCTAAATATATTCATTCTAAAGAAAAGCTCACAGGTTTGTTTCCACTAGCCATTACTCAGCTGCCTGTAACAGAGAAAAAAAGAAATATCTCAAAATATTACATATGTAGTGTGTCTTCTAGACAGAGAGACAGGTAGGGGTCTCATCTTGATAACGATAGAAATATAAGGACACAGAACTGCAGCACACATCTTTCAGGTGTGTTTAGTTTCTCTTATGTACCATCAATGTCCCTCTGGTTTTAATCACTAATAACTGGAACATTAAATCTTTATCACACAGCTACATTTCCAGTGACACCTAGGCAGGAGAAGGGCTGACAGTGATTGCTGATCAACAACTGGTGCAGGAAATCAAATTAAACAGGGAAGTGACAAATTAAATAGCTGAACTTAACTCTAATGGTATCTGAGAAGGCTGAGGGTTAAAAAGATGGTCTGGGCATTCAAATACACTGAAGCTGTTACCCAAACATCCATCCTGCAGTAGAATGCACAGGCATTTAAGACACTTCAGGAAGACACACTTGGTTCATAATGGTGCTCTCATCCACTCTACGTTCTCCTGACTTCCCTGAACACTTTCCCGTATTATCTCCTCCATCACTGTCCTCTTCTTCACACTTCTGAACCCAGATGCTGGATGTTGCCTCACTCTTTTTTCTCCTTCTCCTTATCAGCTTGTCTAAGAAATCTTTTCTCCTTCTGATCTGGTCACTTGTGTCTGGGCTTGGTTTGGTTCTACACTTTGACAGAAAAGACACACATCACCAGGGTTGATTCATTTCCAGGTGATGAACACAATGTTCCAGTTATTTAGTTTAAGGGTTTTTTTTAATCAAAAAGAGCATTTTCTAGTCACAAGAACTGCAAAGTCACCCAAAGCTATAGATGGACTAAAAATTAATCTGTTCTTACTTCATTAGCTTCGGCTAATTTGCTCTCCTTCTCTTGCATCTTCTTACTCATTGTCTCCATGCTCTTCTTGTAAGATTTGTTCATCTCCATTTGTTCTTTCAGTTTATTTTCAGCCTCTGTTTCTCTTTCCTGGTACTGCTTTATGCATGTGAGCAGCTCCTGGTTTCTGTCAGCCTCTCGCTGGCCAAGGGGAAAAACAAAGAGAATTAAGAAGAAGGCAGCAGAAAGGTGAAGGCATTTTTCCTTCTTTTGCCCTCATCAGCATGGTCACCAATGATAATCGCTTCATCATGAAGCAAAGTTACTCAGACTACAGCTTTAAGCTAGCAAGGGCAAAAATCTTATCAGCAGCAACTCAATGGAATTATCCAAGGAACTACCCAGGGAAATGGAGCTGGAAATGAAGAGACCATGCCTTCCAAATCTGTTACACTAAGACATGACTGTGAGAATACAGATGTGGCTTGACAGATTCCACTGCACACTCTCCTGCAGACTAGAGATGAAAACATTCCACCTCCAATTTGAAGCTGACCCACGCACAGCAAATCGACTTTCAGAAACTCAGACTTGGGTTAATAAGAAAAGCTTTCCTCCACAACTTCTGGAGTTGAGGCCATTTAAAAGAAAAAAATACAATTAATACAATAACTATTTTTGCAGTCGAACAACCTTACATATACCATTTCACTTTATTCCTACCACAAATTGATTGATACTTATTGAAAAAGTGCATAGTAAATTGCTTTGCTAATCAAAGCAACTGGAGACATGGATTTGCATAGTAAGCAAGGATTATGCAAAGTGATGTGAGGTTCCTAAAACCTTTATCCACATGACTTGGAAAAACACAGAATCTGAGCAGGGTAATTACCACAGTGCTGGATTAATGCTGCTCCCTTTTTTTGTACCAGTATTTCAAGGTTTTCTGTGACTGACTCAGCTACATTCCAGTTTGAACTCTTCCTGGCTTAATCCCATACCACCTGACTCCAGAGGAAGGAGGAATTTAGTCACGGACTCCCTGTTTCACAACCACCCTGTAAATCTGTCACCCTCATAAAATACAACAAAACATACTTATTATTTTTTACAGATTTCTTTTTCAATGATCACCCACACAGAAGACTTTTATTATGCTACAAAAGCCACTGATCCACAGCTTATTTCAGTAACGTCGTTAAGCAAACATATGTGGGCAGAAAAGCAGAACCCAATAAAAGCTATTAGTCCCTGAGTGAGGCTCACTGTTTTATCAGTGCAGGCTCTCTTGCGTGACACTGCATGGCTGGCACTGCTGCCATTCCAATTAATTACAGTCACACAAACCAAATGCTTGCAATTGTGCCAGCAGAAGTTTAAACTCCTCTGGGAGAAAAATTATTAAATGCTTCTGGGAGAAACAAATAACAAATCCCTTTTGTTACTGCTACCCATGACAATTTCAGTGCTAAGCTAACAGAATCCAGTGATAAGATCATCAGTCTGTGAACCTAACGAGGCTTCAGGTTCACACTCTTGTGCACATTAGCAAGTTAGTGCAGTGTGCTGAGAGAACCTGCAGAACAGTCCCGCAGATGTGCTGGCAACTTGACACCCACACCTGCAGTAAATGCAAACACAGCAAATGCATCCCAGAGTCACTGAAGTCCTGCTCCAAAGACAGTGTCCATCAGCAGCTGGAGAAACCAGGCTTGCTGCTGGAGTGCACCTTTCAGTTTAGTTTCATTCCAAAAAAAAAGAGTACAGTAATTTCACGTGTATAATGCACACCAGATTATAAGGCGCATTTCCGGGTTTGGATAAAAATTTCAGTCAAAACAGTGTGCCTTATACGTGTGAAATTACTGTAACCACACACATTCTAAACAGACCACTGCAAACCAAACCAGCCCACTGATGTAAATGACTTCCAAGTGTTCTAGCCTAGGCCATGCTCCCAAGCCATGCTCAGACATCCCCCTCACCTCATAGTTCCTGGCGTTGGTGTTAGCTGCCTTCTCCAGCTCGATGCGAGCTCGTTTGTGGCTCAGCTCCATCTGCATCTTCTCCCGTTCCACCTGCAGCAGCTGGGATTTGGAGTGGATCTGCCCAGCTTGTTCCTCCAGCTGGCCAGTTCATGTGTGAAAAGGGACATTGCACACCATTAACAGCACAGCAGTATCATCATGCCCTGCACTGCTCAGCTGACATTAACCTGCCATTTTTCAAATTATCACATTTGTGGTACCTCTCACACCAGCTGCAGATGTAAGAGTTCAACGCCATGCTCAGAAACCCACATCAAACCAAGCTGAATTGCAAAGAAATTAATTCCTGATTCTTAAATCACAATTTCTCAATCTCTAGATGCAGTCTGACAAATCTACCAAATCTACATCTCTATCTAAATAGCTAATTATGAGTTAATTATAAGTCTAAGAAGTATAGATCATGCTCCCAATAAAACATAACTGCTAAGCAAAATAACAGGTTTTTCTACGATCTCTAGAACATTACACTTAATTTTTTCATTCAAATTACCTGAGAGCACAGCCAATACTAATAAAATTGCTCATAGCCTGGTGATGTACATCCAACACACAGTCAGTGGAGACTCTAACCAGAGAGAGCCTCCTGCAACTACGGCTTCACCAGAGATGTAGCAGAGACAGAAAAAGCTTAAATTTTTGTCAACATTCCAAAAGCAAAGCAGATTTACATTAAAAAAGCAAACTTCTTTTGTACTCAGAGGCTGAAATAGAAAATACATTAAGATACAGAATAGAGAAACTTCATTGTAGCCTAATAAACAGTCCCTGGGATCCAAGATTTCAATTTGCTTTATGAGCCTGAAGCAGCTAACAGAAAAAAAAAGTAAATAACCCAGGTGGCTACAAACAGAGCTGGATAAGAAAGCACAACTGGTTTGCATATCAAAGCCACAGCTCAATGCAAGTCTCCTGGATGGTCCAGGCAAAGAAGCCTTTAAATCCTGAAAAAAGGTAACAAAGTGTCTTACTAGAAAAATGTTTAAATATCTGATACACAGATGTAACTAGCATAGAAGAAATCCACAGGACTTTTCTTAAACTTTTAAAAACCAGAAATATATCTGCCTGACACTGTAAAAAAAAAAATCAATGCAGCAAGCTTCCTTTACTGAGTTAAGTGTCAGTTTCAGAACGTCAGTTTCAGACAGAACGGTCAGATGTGACTGAAATTCCCAGCTCCTGGAATCCAAAGGAGCACACAGCCACACTGAAGTGACACTGCAGGAATCACCAAGATGAGGACTCCTCACCTGCATCCTCTGCTGGTACTGCATCTGTAAGGAGCTTTGAGATGATCCTGGTGTAGCCAGCCCAGACACGCCCTCCATACGCTGTGAAATGAAGTTGTTGAGGGATCTCAGGGTGGAGAAGACAGTGGTATTATTTTCTAAGTCCTCCATGGTTCTGGAAATGGACAGAAAGTCGTCAGCAAATCACGCAGAACAAGCTGCTCTGCCAAAGAGGGATCCATCACTGCCCTGAGGAAACACTAAACACAAGGTCTTCCATTTACAGGGTAAAATCAATCTGCAAATCACTGCTGGGATCCACAGAAAACATGACCCCACCCCAGCTGAAGTTGTAATTTTCTCTGAAATTACAAAAAGATGCAAGTCAGACTTTTATTTTCTGACCAAACCAAACTCATTGTTCTTTTCTCTAATTTTTGAAGCTGATGGGAGCAGAACTAACTCCACAGCAACAGCAAACCCTTCCTGCTACACAACTTTTTTCTGCTTTCCCAGAAGCACTTTGGACTCTAATTTCCAGCAAGAAGTTTTCCCAAGTCCACTGATTGACTTACCAAAATATGAGTATTGGTCTAACACTGATACTCAACTGTGAGGGACAAAAGACTCTCTAACAATTTAAAGTTAGGGTATGTTTATTCAGCGCTGGGCAGCAGTGGAGTAGCCCCCTAATACACACTGCAAAATTACAGGTGGTCACAGAGTCTATTTATTGACAAAAGGTTCAAACAAACACATATTCATAATAACAGCCCCTCCCATCCGCACTTCCTATGGTAATTAGCTTGAATAGCTATTAAGCATGCGTGGTTGGCTTCTTAAATTAAGTCTGGGGTCATTTTTGTGGGGAGGGTCTTAAAAGGAGGAAGTAAGGCGAGTCTTCCTTGCCCTGACCTTTTCTATTAATGTCAATACAAATTACTTTGGAGGGAACTCCAGTTTTGCAAAGAATGAGTTTCTGGTTGCAATTGTTTGTGTTCTTTGGACCTACCTACTGGTTTCATCCTTTCGCATTGCAAGCACAGCTGAGCAAACATAAATTGACAGGCTGTCAATTATTTAAGTTTCAGGTAAATATCTCAAGTCCAGTTTCTTCTAACTTTTAACTAAAATCCTAATTTCTTTAAGATTAGTGTTTCACGGATCACTTGTGTAAGTGAAAGTGCGTGAGATGCAGCTCATCCTTCCAATTCATAATGGTACTAACTAAAAGGCCAAAAATAAATCAAACCTGGAGCTCAGAAAAGCCTGCAGAGTTTCCCAGGAGATTTCAGGAAGCCTTAGGTCAGTCCCTCCAGTGATTGCTCCCTCCATAAACCCCCAGAAACATCAAAAAAGGTCCGGGAGCAGCAAAGGCAGCACAACATCCACACGTCTTGTACCACAGAGAGAGCCTTGGCGCTGCCTCCAGGCTCCTGCACTCTCGGGGTTACACTGCAGTCACTGTTTGGATTTACACTGTTTGTATTTACATCATTTGCACGGGGAGGAGGTTTGAGAGCGGCGCAGAAGCAACAGCTCTGCCAAAACCCAAACTGAGCACTAGAGTGCCTGCCGACAGGTAGCTCCAGCAAGCCCCTTGTCAAACCTACTAATAATTGAGACGACACTTAGGTGTATGATCCGCTACAGGAACCCCCGTGGCCAAGGGACCCGCGGGGTACGCAGCGAACACCGAGAGCGGCCGCGGCGGGCATGGGGCAGCTCCGGGCACCGAGGGGTTGGCCCGCAGACTCCCCCGCGGGAAGAGCGAGGTGGGACGGGCGCGGCCCGAGCGCTCCTTCCCTCCCCTTTCCCCCATCCCTGCCCCTTCCCCCGCCGCTCCCTCAGCGCTCACCGCCGCGCGCCCCGCTTGGATCTCCCTCCTCGCCCCGGCCACGGGATCTCGCGGGAACTGCGCGCCCGCCTCTCGCGAGAACGGCGGCGCCGGCAGACGTAACAGCGGCGCTGTGCGCGCAGCGCCCCGCGCGCTGTCCTAACGCCCCGACAAGGCGGCGTGAATTTTACAGCTCTTCCTGCCCCCCAAAAACCGCCCCGCGCCCTCCTGCTCCGGCAGGGATCTAGTCATCACTCCCAAATGAGCTGCTGATGATGAAAAAGGCCTGGGAGTCTTAAACAGCCTCATATAACTCATGCCACAGTCAGCCTGATAAAAGCACTATTTAATATAAAGTTTGTCACTTTCAGATAAGGCAGCAGCTAAATTTATTTGTGCGAACAGATTTCCGGCAATTCAGTCACTCTCCCTACTGGGATCTTAGGAACATCTTGTCTTTTCGCCTGAGAAACACCATTGGTCACACCTAAAAAGCACTGGGGAGGTGATCTGCATAGCCGTGACCCTGTCCCACTGCCACTGACGGGATTTATGAGTGCCAGGAAGCAGCAATTCCTAAATATAACCTAAATATCTCCTGTGTCTGTAGGAGAGGCAGCAGAGCCATGGGACTGAACATTCCCAAGTCAGCCGTGCCTCTCACACGGCTGTGTTACACATCCAGGATGCTGATCCTGGTGTGCACAGAAGTATTTTCCATTTTTACATGTGCTAAGAAATCTCATCAGCTTCTAAAAGGCACTGAATTGGCTCAAACTCCCCTTTGCTGTTCCCTCACGCTCTAATAATCACCTTTATGGTTCAGTCTCATCTATGACAGCATTAACAGTGCAATGATTTTCAGGCATGAATTAAAAACTTAAATAATCAGCATTTTATTGTCATTTCCATTACTCCAGCCCCAGAGGTTGCCTTTCAGATTATTCCTTTCCATCCCCAACCATTTTGTCCACAAATATTCAAAAAGCCTGATGGACTTGAAGAGTAGCAAGTTTTCCCAGGGTCTTAATGGTGGGATTTTCCTTTAAACACTGACCAAACTGAGATTTCCAGTCAATGTCAGAGAATGTGCAGTTCTTGACTTTCATTTCCCTCTGTACAGCCTTGCCAAGTAATAAGATTCTGCAGAGTCCTTCCGGCTGGCCTGAGGCTTTACAGTTCTCACATCCTGGAACTGCTCCTTCAGCCTGCTTTGCAGAACTCGGGCCTCGGATCCATCCCAGAATTTACACAGCATCGTTCCTTTTGGCTTTAAAATGCTTTGGGATATATCCAGAAGGCCTAAACAGAGCCTGATCAGCTTCTGATGATCCAGTTCTTTAATGCCTGTGGCGTTGGGTGCCATGTCACTCAGGATGACATCTGCCTTCCCTAAGGGCAGCTGGCTCTGGATTGCCCTCAGCGTGCTGGGGTGTGTGATGTCAGTCTGTGACAGGAAAATTGCTCCTTCCAGAGGAGAAATCCGCAGCAGGTCAACGCCAAGCACGAAGCCAGTGGGTACAGCAGGATCTGTAAGGATCAATGACACAGGCAACACTCAGAGTGGCTGCAAAAACCTGCACATGGACAAGCTCTGTGCCAGTCAACAGACAAAACACCCACCCCTGCCTGCTCGTCCCCTGGGAGTTTGATGGGTGCATCTGGATGGAGGGTTTGCCACAAGATCATCCATTCAAGACAAAAAAACTCAGCTACTGTAGATAAGCAAGGAGGATTTTTCTTGGTTTTATCTTGCTCTTTCAAGGCTGACAGTTCAGAAATCTAGATAATGGTGCAGATGTTAACAGCTCATTTTGTAAGTATTAACGGCTTCACCCTATAAACAATGCACAGCAGTTGCTTCTATTTTTCAAGAAGGGAAATAATATTTCAAATAAGCCAAGGTAATTGCTGGAAGTCACACCAATTTCAGAACTGGATGAAGGGACCTTTCCCACATCAGCTAATCAGATCACTAGCACCATGTGGCATGTTTTATTTCATAAACACAATTTCTCTATATGAAGATTTACTAGGCTCACCTCTTCATGTTTTTATCAGTGATTCTGGCACTTGCCAGTACCCATGTCCCCTCCCCATACTGTTACCATCATAACAATTCCTCGATTTCAGAGTATTTCAATTTAGATTCCGTAGTATTTCACAGATCTCTCTCACACTTCCAAAGGAGCATCATCCCCATCTTGCCTGCCAAAAAACTGCACTTACCAGTACCTAAGGCATTGACCCTCTCTACAGCAACCTGACTCCAAGCACCAGGTGCTGCTCCACAGTCTAGAACAGAAAATCCTGGACGAAGAACACAGAACTTGTCATCAATTTCCAGCAACTTGAAGGCACTTCGGCAACGGTAATGCTGCTGCTTCGATGCCTTGACAAAGGGATCCTTCAAGTGTCGCTCCAACCACCTCTGCTCAGTTCCAGTTTTCCTCAGAAACTTCACTGTGGTGTGCAGGCATCTGCTCATGCAAAGCCAACAACTGCCAGGAAGAGAGGTAAGTCAACCAGTTAGTACATAACCGCTCTGTATTTCAGAAGTCTCTATAGTAATTAATTCCGGCCACTACAGGTTGGAATGAATTACACCAGGGAGGGTGTGGAGTCTCACTGCTGGGAGATATTCGAAATACAGCTGGACATGTCCCTATGTCACCGGCTCCAGGTGACCCTGCCGTGGCAGGGTCATTGGGCTAGATGGTCTCCAGAGGTTCCTTCCAACCCAAACCATTCTGTGATTCTAAAAGCAGCACCCAAATGTGAGATTTTAGCACCTTTACTTATCGGGTCCTATCACAATAGAGGGCCAGATTTTGGATGAGGCCTTACGTGTTATCTTGTGCTAAGGGGGGAAAGAGATCCCACTCCAGCTTCTGCTCTGGTGTTTTAAGGACACGACATGGCAGAGCGAACTCAGCACGATCTGTGCTGCCTCAGCAGGGCCGGTGGCCTCCGTGAGCCCCTCGGAGAGATCCCAAACTCCTGCAAGCTCCGGGCAGAGCAAGCAAGAGGCACGCACGGAACCGCCGCACGGCATTAACCCAAAACCCCAGACGCACATTAACCCATTCCCGAGGGATGCTCCAGGCGCCGGCACTACCGACACCGCACCGTCCCCCGCGTGGGCGCCGGGATCGCCTCAGTGGCCCCGCCACGCACCTGCCCCCGGCAATGGCAGCTCCCGCCGCGCTCGCCATGGCCGCCTCAGCCCGCCCCGGGCCGCCTCCCCTCACGGCGCCGCGGGCGGGGCGGCGGCGGCGCGGGAAGAGCGGGGACGGGCCCCGGCTGAGGGTGACGCCGAGACGGGCGGGAAAGCTGCGAGTGTGGGGCTGAGGTGTGTGAGGACAGGGATGGGAGTGCAAGGGGGTCAGGGAGCGGGGTGGGGGATCAGCGATTTGGGGAAGGCGCGCTGGGGGTCAAGGATTCGGGGAGGGGATGTTGAAGGTGATAAGGGGTTCAGGGAGGGAGTTTAGGAGGAGCAAGGATTTACGGAGAGCGGAAAGGAGATTTGGGAACGGGTTTCCGGGGGCTTAGGGAGTCGGGGAAGGGGTGTTGAGGGTGGTCGGAGAATTTAGGGGAACAGGGATTAGCGGAGGGTATCAAAGATTTGGGGAACGGTGCTGGGAGTCAGGATTCTTGGACGGGGTCTTAAGGATGGTCAGGATGCGGGAGAGGGTTTTGGAGAAACAAGGATTTGGGTAGGAGGATCAAACTTTGAGCAGGTTGGTGCTGAGGTGTCAGGAGAGCGAGGGTCAGTGGGAGCGTTAGAGAAGCAGCTTTTGTAAGAGGCACCGGGCACTGGGGAGGGTGCTGGGTGTTTGGGGGTGAGGGGCTCTGTGCACCCCCGGGTCCCCTCCGAAGGGTGCCGGGAACCTTGGCACAGTGTGCCCGCCTCGTCCCTCTCCCAGGAGCCATGCACACGTCCAGACTCTTCACCCTCGTGCTGGTGGTGCAGCCGTCCCGCGTCCTCCTGGGCATGAAGAAGCGCGGGTTCGGCGCGGGGCTGTGGAACGGCTTCGGGGGCAAGGTGCAGCCCGGGGAGAGCATCGAGGAGGCTGCCCGCAGGTGAGGGACGCGTCTGGGGACACAGGTGGAAGGGTTGGACCACGGGCAGTGGGCTGCAGTTGGAGGTGTCGTGGCTCATCTGGTCAGTGACACCCTCGTGTTACCAACACAGTCATGACCCACCTCTGAACACTTGGTCCACAGGTGATGAGGGAGCATCCACACGTGCAGAGAAACAGGACTGCTCGCCCTTTGTCATCTGTAAATCTTAAACTGTCATCCATTCCTGACTGGAGCTTCTTGTGTCCTCCCTCTCATCTCTCTGATCTAAACTGAGAATGAGTCTGAGTGCTCGGTAGAGGTACTTGCACTCTTCAGAGAGGTGCAGGGTTTAATTTTGGCTATATAGCAGAATTACAGCTAATTTCATTCAAATAATTAGCCAAACTGCTTATTATTTGATTGTATGGTGACATTTTTAAGGGCTAATGCTGAGCTGGAGAATTTCATTTCATCAGTAAAAAGGCACAATGTAATTTTTGAACCCTTTAGTACTGATTTCTTGTAGTTCTTTCATCTGTCTGGTCATTAAAATGAAGTAGCAGATCACAGCTGAATTGCTAAACTCTTCTAAAAATTAGGTACCTTGTTCTTTACATGAACATTGCAGATACAAAAGCCACGCTTTGCCATCTCCTCAGTTTCTCATACGTGCCCAAAGCTCCCCTTGCACCTGCAGGAAGATCAGTCATGCTGTGCTCAGCTGGTTCCCAACAGTTCTGCCCTCAAGAGCCTCCTCAGCTGTGCCAGCGCAACCGCACACCTCTGTGGTGAGCTGGGCCTGGCGACAGAAGGGTCTCAGTGCAGATGTGCTTCCAGCAGCACGTGGCCTTAATGTACCTGACACTTCATCACGGCTTTTTGTGTCATTATCTGAGTGGAGGGAGGGACATAAGTCTTGTCACTTAACTAGACTTACCTGCCACCAGCTGTGAGGTAAATCTAATGGTTTCACATAGCATTTCACTTCCTTGGTGTGTTCACTCTGCTGGCCCAGAGTCTGACACCAGAACTTCTGTTCACAAGATGCCAAGTGCTAAAATTTTCCTCAGTCCAAATGCAGTGTGCCACAGCACAGCCAGCACCTGCTGCTGGGGCCTGTCCCATCCTTTCACCTGCATTTACTCCAGAGTGACACAAGCAATTCCTGCAGAGGTCAGCTGGGCAGGAAGCTGTCCCCAGAGCCAGGAGCAGCTGGACAGCCTGGCCACCTTGCTGGCTGGAGCACTGCTGCCTTGGGGCACAGCTCTGCTGCAGGAGGCATCACAGTCCAAATCAAATCTCCCTTGTACCACTTCCACTCTGCACTGGGCCTTGAGGTCTGAGGTTGTGGTTCCTGAGGTTGCTGTCTCAGCTGGGTTGGCAGAGGCAGAAGGTGTCAAGCGTCCTCTCAGCACAGGTAGTTAAATATGAAGCCAAAACATGAACAAAAGTTCCCAGTACAAGTAAGATTTCCATCTTCTGCTGGGTACAGCACATTCCCACGAGCACCTGGGCAGATCCTCAGTAGCACATCTTGTAAGGGGAGCGTTTAGTGAATGAGTTATTTCTAGTTTGCTACCTATAATGTTTCCACTTGCTACAGAGAGAGCCAAGCAGCTGATGGACAAATTGCCTGGAGAACTCTAGCAATGTTGTGCTTTGTTGTTCAATTATCAGTGCCTATAAAAGGAGGCTTTTAGAGTCAGTCATTGCAGGAAAACTGCCTCTATTTTAGACATAGATAGCTTCTCAGAAGATAAACCAAAATTAGCCAAGACATTAAGCTGAAGTATAAACTTGAACGACAGGATCCATGGAATCAATGCCAAAGAAAGCTGGAGCCTTAAAAATCACTTCCATTACATTTTAAAAGTGTTGTTACTGCCAAAAAGTCAACTACATTAATTATTAACTATAACTAAAGGTACACAGTTCCAGAGTATTCCTTCTTTTTGTACATTAGAAAAGCCATTACTAACTTCAAGCAAGCTATGCTGCTTCTGTTAGAGGGAAGTAAAATAAAAAAACCCTGAGCACAGAGCATAAAGAGAGAAAATAATTGAATGTGCTTCAAGTAGCTGTGCATGGTGGTGCGTGGAAAAGAGCTGGCACAGCTCTCCAAGTGCTCTTGAAAGTCTTGCCTTGTGGCCTCTGTTATGCTCAATCTACTTCCAAGGAGCTGCAAAGTTTGCACAATTGCTTTGTGTTTTTTACACTGCATTTGAATGGGAATCGGAATTCCCAGCCTTCTGTGTGCAAACGGTGTTATAGAGTGTGTAGTTTAAGTAAGCTTCAGTTTGCCTCAGAAGTAGCTGATTGTGTAGCAGGTATAGATGTTCTTTCTGGTGTTCATGACACCTGCTTCTCCATAATTCTAAAAGTTTTAGCTTGAACTTGGCATTGGCAAAGCCTTTTGCCTGTCTAAATGGAGTGTAGCTTATGAAACCACACCCAGGTACAGTCACATGATTTCACATACCCACTCCTCACCTCTGAGACTATCTGCCTGTTGGAAGGACTAAATTATACTAAATGATCAATTTTCCCAAATCTTCTCCTTCCAACACAGACTGTTTTCCTGCCAGGCTCAGGAGCCTGAAATAACACAGTCCCACGTGACCTGGCTCCACTGTGGTGTTGTAGCCTGGTGGCTTGGTGCAGTTTAGAACCCTTCTCTGTTTTACTATAAGAGCTTTCACCTTTGGCTCACTGGAAGGGGTTTGAATGTGTGTGTAAAGCTGATGACTGCATTTTTGTCCTCCCAATGCTCACTTTCATGTAAGAAGTCCTTTTCTTGTGCAGGGAGCTCCTGGAGGAGAGTGGACTGACTGTGGACACCTTGCAGAAGATGGGTCAGATCACATTTGAATTTGTAGGCAACTCTGAACTCATGGATGTTCACATTTTCCGGGCAGATCACTTTCATGGAGAGCCAACAGAAAGTGAGGGTAGGTAGCTGACGTGGGGAAAGGAAGGATGTGCATGCTCTTCTGAGACAGCATTGCCCTTATGAAATGGAGAACTACTCATGCTAAAATGCCTCCCAGAAGGAAGGCAGCTGGGCAGTAAAGGGAAGCTTCTTGTTGACCAATATTCACTGTGTAGGCAGCAAAATTCCATGAGAAAGTCCCATGCAAAGTTCTTTTGTTTCCTGCCACCAGAAATGCGGCCCCAGTGGTTCCAGCTGGACGAGGTGCCCTTCCATCGCATGTGGCCAGATGACAGCTATTGGTTTCCCCTGGTGCTTCAGAGAAAGTTGTTTCGAGGCTATTTTAAGTTTCAGGGACAAGACACCATCCTGGAGCACAGCCTGAAAGAAGTGGAGGAAGTTTAAGAAAGCAGAAGCATTCAGCCCACGTGCTACTGCCCACATTGGGCTACGGCATCCTGAGTGTGACTTATGAGGGTCTCCTTGCTCAGCTCTCTAGAAAACGAAGCTTGTTTTCCAAGTTGCTGCAAAGTGAAGAAATAAAAGTAACAAGATTTTCCACACTGTGAAATCCCGTTCTGTGGTAGGCTGTAGTGGTTATGTGATCACAACTATTAAAAACTTAAGTGTTAACCCTTTTTAGTGGCTTAAGCTTTTCCCCCATGGATAGATTTTTTTTTTAATTATTATTATTAAAAATACTTTTTTAGTAAAAGCATGTGCTGTTCTGTTGTAGTGGTGCTGTGAAAGCCTTTTCAAGAGTTCAAACCAGAGATTCCTTCAGGATCCTCCAGCTGAAAGCAGGGTGAGCTTATGGGAATTAAGAGAACACAAACCAGAGGTAGATGTGCAGTCCTATCTCAGCCCAGCTTTCACTGTTGCAGCTCCTGCTGTGAAGTCAAGCTATTGGAGCATTTCAGGTAAAAATAAGCCAAACCAATTCAATTTCCAGAAAGTTCCTGTTGCAAAGTGCCATCCCCTAGGGCTGCAGGCTTTGTCCCAGGGCAGGAGCAGGTGACTGCTCAGCAATGATGTCAGCCCAACCCAGCATGGTGGGCAGCAGAAGTTCAATCCAATCATGCCAGAAATAACACATCACATATGTAACTTCTGACACAAGGTGGTGGGGGTTTTTTTGATTTTTTTTTTCTTTTTTCAAACACTTTTACAGACATATAACACTTACAGATAGAATCTTGGAATATAATGTAGGATCTGTAAACATTTCCAGTCTACCAGCTGTAGTAATAGTTCTTTAATTCCTGCATTTGGATAAAGTGCTTCGTACATAAGGCTATTTGAGCAAAGCAAAGATACAGGATATTCCAGACAGGCAAAATTCACACCCTCTGAACTATGTTTGTTTCTTGTCTCCTTCCAGCAGTTTGGAAAAATTTATACCACTCAAAAACATCCTTCTTCATCTGCTCAACAAGCCACAGCTCAGAATTAAGAGGATGAATTAAGACTTTGAAACTTTACTTTTCCTTTTGTGCTGCACAATTATTTACAGAGGTTTTGATACCCACCCCTGCTTCTGACCTGGCAGTGAGGGTTCCTGGCTGCTCTAACAGAGAGAATGGCTTGGGGCAAATAGAATTAGCACCCCTTAAAAGGATGGGCAGCTTTTACAGAATACAGGACCTTACTGCATGGTAGGAAAGGGAATGACTGGCCACCAATACCTGTTAAATACCTTGATTTATTTCCTGGTGGAAACTGAATTGCTGGGTGAGAGACAGCACATAACAATCACACAGAATTACTTTCTGTTCCTCCAGGAGTTTGGGTAGGAAAAGATCAAGTATGGCTCAGGCTTGCACTCCTCTGTATTCCCTGTGTGCAGTCAGGTGAGTCCTTCCAGGAAGGTGCTTTCCCCAACCCCAACTTTTAGCTCATGTCAAAGAGCTGGGATGTTACTGCTCCTGCTGTCCTGAGACTGACATGGTCTAAGTTCTGTCCCCAGCTGGTATCTTCATCTCTTAGTAAACAGCACAAAGTGAAGTGTAAATTAGCCTGTTACAAATTCCAGGAATTACACCCTTGCATGGTTAAAGGAGAATTGAAAGCACTGGAATGTAGCAAGGCACCATTGAACTTGTTATGACTTAGGAGGAGCAACTTGCCAGGAAGATGAAAGGAGAGGGAAAGAAGGATCAAAGATTTAAGGTATTGTAAATAGAGTTTTGAGCCTTTCAACACGGCACTGACAAAAAGCCTGTGTATTCCCACTTCACAGCTGGAAGTGGAGAAGCCCTCAGGAGTGACAAAACATAGAGCCCTTTTCAGAGAACAATTTTCAGGCAGCCTTTCAGGGTCTCAGGTATTGACTACCCTGGTACCTCCAGGACTGCTCTGACAAACACTGAAGGCTTTTCTACCATCACTCCTTTGAGCACATGAAAGTCCCCTGACCTCAAGCACACAGAGACGTTTCCATTCACAAAAGCACATTAACACTTTGGCACTGCATCTTACAGTAGCATCAGATCTCAGATAGGCAGCACACACTGCTCAATTTATCTGGCTTGGTTAGTGTTAACTGCAGAAGGCAAGAGCATGGAGGTAACTACAACTTTTTCCCACACTGGCTAGGGCAGACATAGATGAAGTCAGCTTGATGGATCCTTGGAGTCCCTGCTGCTTCTCTCTGGAGGAAAGAAGCTGTGCTTGATGCTGCCCTCCAAGTCTGACAGATCCATAAACTGAACCTAAACCTAAAAAAGACAGTAAGGAAATCCCTCACACACTGAGGTAAACAAACAGTGCTATTTGCACACTGACCAGTCTTCCAGAAGAAAGGTTTGCAAACTAAAGGTTGTATGAAATAGTGTCTGCATGTATTTAGGAATGAGACAGAAGTTTGACAGTCCATTATGAAATAAACTATGAAAGTGCCAGCAGCTGGATCAGCTTTGAGAGTATTGGGCCTCAGTTTTCAAATACCTGGTGAACAGAGTAAAACTAAAACAAGAAAAGCCCACCCCAAAACTCTCCTCAAAGACACAAAGGCTGACAATGGAGGAATGGGGTGTTTCTCAAAAAAAACATAACTTAAGTTTCTTTATAGGTCCTGTGGTGTGTCTATCATTGTTACATTCTCTGCAGTAGGACTCTACAATTTGTGCTTGAAGGTGAACAGGAATAGGAGTTAGTCTAAAGCCCTAATGTCACTTTGATGTTTGCTTTTTGGGGGGTTGTTTTTTGATTTTAAATCAAGTTCAAATTTGTATTTTTTTTCTAAAAGTGAGAACTGCAAAGTTCCATTCAGGCTAGTCCTTTGCAAGCACTCCTATAGAACACTTCCCAGTCAAACAAGTAACATATGAGACCATCATAAATTATCAGATCTTGCCCCAAAACATACAGTATTTTCTCATTTCACTGTTCACCACATCAGGCAAAGATAAATGAGGGTGGATGGGTGCCATAACCAGCCAGCAGTGAAGAGCATGACAAAGTCTGGTAACACACTTTCCACACTTGAACCCCAAACCATCTCCCTAATCAAGACAAGGTCAAGCAGAAAAACCTGTTGTGCCATGCCTCAGATGATATCTTCTCTGTAACTGGACTGTAGAAAAATTTCCTTCCCCTGACAGTTTGCTCCAGCTTGTGAGCAGAATTTCTTCTGCATCACTTAGGAAATCTCCAAGAGAGAATCAAATCTGTCACAGCCATTTGCAGTTCATCTGTCTCACTGGACAAGGCCCATGTGCAGGAGGAAAGTGAGTTAACATTTGAGTTGTTGGAAAAAGCTCTTAATGCATTCTATGCAAGGTTGGCTACACACTGCTTAAGGCCCAGCACTCAAGGAATTCACCCACAGCAGTGTATTTACTCCATTTTGAGGAATGTGAGTAATGGTTATTCAGTCTCCTGAAACTGGGCAAATAACTTATCTTGCTCCTAGCTGAGGAAAATAATCCAGAATTTCCACCTGGTCTAGGAAGAGTTTCATGTTGCACTGAAATTTCTAAATTAAAAAAAAAAACAAAACAAAAAAAAACAAAACCAAAAAAGCTTTTTTGATTGGAGGATTTAAATATACTTCCTGGTAATGGGGAAGTTCCCCAGTGGGAAAATACTGTAATGGTCCCAATTTAACAGCAAGCACTCATCCTTGTTAATGTGCTTCCTTTTTTACTCATTCAAGGAAGATGCTAAGAAGCCAAGTCACAAATTCCCCTTTGGAGGCTGTTTTGGCCCCAGAGAAGTCAGGTTCAGGGAGTCCTGTTCACACAGTTTTGCTGCAGACGTTTGCAGTTTGATTATCAGTTTCTCTGGAGGATGTGCACATTTCCCCTGAGGTAACACAACATGCACACTCTCCCCCTTTGCCTCCCAAGGGAAAGCCACTGGAGATGCAAAGTGAATAACGTTTAGTCCCTTTATCACAACCACAAACCGTTTTGAAAACACCATTACCAAGGGCTGTGGTGTTTTCAGAGATGAGAACTTGCACTTAATTGTCCACTCTCCTTCACAAACAAACACACTGCAATGCTACCCGCAGCCAGGAAGAATGACAGTAACATTCTGATAATACTGAATTTTGGCTGATGAACTTTATCAGCACTGTGTTCCAGCCTGCTGGTGCAACAGGATACTTGTGATATTACACCAAAGAAAACACCAGCCTTTGGGTCAGCAGCTCTCCAACAGATCTGAACAGCTACTCACCAGATGGAGGTCAGGACCTCCAGAAGACATAAACAAGCTACCTTGTAGCTGTTCTGCTCCTGTAGTACAAGTGATTTACAATTAAGGAGTGTTTTAGTCAATTATTTTTCCATTTATGCCAGGCAAACTCCTCTGAGTTCCTGAACCCAGCTGTCTTTGGCCCCAAACTGAAAAACATGAGCAAGTCCCCAGACTGCCCTGCAACCATGAAGGGAAACACACTGACAATACAGTCCATCCAGCACCGTCAGGAAAACCCCTGTAACAGAGCAGCACTGACCCCTGCCCAGCTGGGTTACAAAATCCAACCACTTCATTCATTTTGTGCTAAGGTCTAGCATAAGAAATCAAATCCAGACACCTACAATGGGATGGGGGATGGCTTTCAGCTTTCCCTATGCACACACATCCCTAACACAGGCCCTCCAAGGCATGAAAAGCAATTTATCTCCACTACAAGCAAGGGCTTCAGCTATCCTGTTCATCTCAGCACTTGAGAGACGTGCAGAGATGTGTCAGCACAGCTGCAGATAAACATGATTGGAGGGCTGTTAGTACAAGATGCAGAGGCCTCAGCAACAAGACTGCAGCACTCGCTGTGCCAGGCCATATCCCAGCCCCATGAGGGGTGTCTGCAGGATGATGAACATCAGCTCTGCCCCAGGGCATCGCAAAATTACAAAATTGTCTCTATATCTGTATGTTCTGCCCCACATCCAGTCTGTCTAAATCAGAGAGCAGCTCAAAGCAGCAATATTTAAAAAAAAAAAAAAAAAAAA
>VRYO01002014.1:4476993-4518924 GCA_009812075.1 Sialia sialis | reverse complement strand
AAGCTGTTTGGAGGATTCATTGGAGGTAGAGGTCCCACCCCTTCGTTGATTGCCCTTCTTGCTCCATGTGGGATGCTGGGAACATTAATTGGAAAAGAAGTTTCCCTCTGGAGGTGACAGTGGTGGAGTTGGCATACTGCTGGATCCCACAAAAAGGCAGCTCAACTTCGGCTTCAATTCATTCCAAACTTTACTCATCTGTGAGTGGAGAAGGAGAGAAAGCAGACATGACCACACAGCACATAACAATCTCACCACATGGAATTTTAGCAGCAGTCTCGGGCACTCAGAAGCACAACACAGATTTCCTGAAGTATTTTCAGGAAGTTCAGAGGACCCAGACTGTAAATGTTAGACCAGTGCTATGTGCAGCTCCATGAACATTTTCCTGAGCCTGTATGGAAGGGAGATTTCCCTTCTTCAAATTCCTTCACTGAAGGGATGGAAGGGAGCTGAAGGAGAAATGACTTTTCTAATATAACCAAAGCAAGAAAGTCTGCATACAGGGAATATTAAAAGCCATATTTCAGGTTTAACAAAAGGGAGCTTCTAAGTTTTAGAGCAAAACCTGCAAAGTTTTCTTGTCATACAATTTCTGTGTAGCTCAACAAAAAAACAGATTAATCTAGCAAACACACATCATTCATTACAGAGTAGAGATTTAATGGTTGGGTCTTTTTCAACTACTCACAGGGTAGGGCCAGCTACAGATGAGAGAAAAAAAAGAAAAAATCTTGCTGCAAGAAGATACCTTCTTTTAGAGGGGTTAGAGACAAACCTTGATCCTCACCCCAAACTGAAAAAACCTCAGATCATGTCCTAAGTTATGAGAGAGCCCAACTGCACAGCTGATGAGAGGATGAAGGCCAGTGGGTGAAAAAAAAATCCATTCAAATGCTCATTCATATTTTGGGAACAAGGATACAGTCTAGAACTCACCTCTTTGTGACCCTGAATCTGGGAGTTGACAAAGGCCCCCAAAATGTGAGATGTGAGAGGCAGGTAGATGTGGATGAGCTGTGTCTCCTGATGCAGGCAGTACAGGGAGAAGTAATTCCGCAGCTCCATGGTTATGATGGCGTTTTCTTGCTGAAAGAAGAGGAGCTCAGTGACCAGGAAGAGGGTGGGAGAAAGGAGAAACAGGAGAAAACAGCGTTCCTCCCCATACCAGCAATTCAAACACATACCAAAAACCTAAAAAAGGCAGTTCCTGGACCCATTTGATACAACAGGAATTGCCCTTTCCATCATGCAGACTGCTGCTTCCTACAGCTCCTGCACAGCATGTGCTGCCAGAGAGCCAGGAACAAGTGCTGAGGAAAACTGACAGTGGGTAGCACATATTTCCCAAAGTACAGGCCACCCTTACAGCCCAAAACTCTTCTGCAAATGTGACTGAGTTACAGAGCAGCACCATTAGAGAGCCCAGTCCCACCCTCTGTTCTCCCAGATGCCTGCCCTACCTCCACAATCCGGGATTCCAGTTGCTCCACCGATTCTGGCTCTTTGTTCTGCACAGTGGCACTCATCATCTGCTTCTTCATCATGCTGTACTTGTGCAACGCTCGCTGGTGCTTGTGCAATACCCCCTTCTCGTGCCTTTCACACAGGTCCTTTATGGGAAAAGAAAACAGCAGGCCCACAGTGGGAGCCAAGAGTCAGCAAACACAGCCAAGTACCTCAGGAATACACACGTGTGGTCACACTTTTTGTCATTTCTACGCTGCACATTTTTGCTCCTTTGTTTTCAAGAGGGTCAAAAAATGCCAGCAGCTAAGAATTTTAGAAACAACTGCTTGAACCCAGACCAGTGAGCTTAAGAGGCAACCTGGAGCATCACTTCTGCCAACATTTTGGATCTTATCAGGCCTCTTGTCTTTTCTGACCTTCTCAGTATTAAGTACTGGCAATTAATTAAAGTGCTGGCTCAAGTCCTTCAAATTCAGTCCTGTCCTGGAAATATCAGGAGAGGCTGCTACATACAGCTGACCAGAAGATTAGTATTAACAAAATCCTTTCATTCATAACTGAACTCCTGTCTCCATGAGCAAGTCAGTAGCAATCTAGTTCACTGCTTTGACTCAAAAGCAGCCAAATCTAAAAACAACAAGGTAAACTATATGAATCAGCTAATCAGTCATATTTTTAAATTTCTTGCAGTTTGCTCTTTGGCAAATCCTCATCATCAGACAAGCTGATCAGGAAGGCTACAGAGCTCCTTGTGGCCAACAGCCACTCCCCTCCTTCTGCCAGATGCCCAGTTTGCCTCTGAACTGGCCTCACAGACTTTTCCATCCAGTTGGCGTTACACCCTCTAAAGAGCACAAGCTTGCTCTAAACAGCTTTCTTGTTGGCAGAACAGCAGAGCTCACTTTATAGGACTGGAGTAAATCCAGGAAAAGGTTCAACTTCTCCACCACATCATTCTCTTCCTGTTTACCCTAGAAAACAAGGAAAAAGTACATTTTACGTAAGCCTGGCATCACAGCCCTTCACCCCCACACCATGCAGGCTCTCACTGCTCTCTCCAGGGCACATCAGTGCTTACACAACTGCATCAAAAATGTCTCCAGTGGCACTGCAGTGTTTAGACTTCAGTGTGCAGAACAAAGACCTGACTGAGGCAGGAACAGCTTTTCCAAGTGACTGATCATTAGAAAAGAGGAGTTGGTTTCATAGGCCTGTAAGTCAGTCCTTTCAGCACACTCTGCCTGGAATTCCTTGCTCTTGCAGATTCCTCCAATCTTTCATCTTCCCTTCCTACAAAATAACTAATCCATTAAAACTCTGAATACCAGCATGTTCCCTGTAATAGTTTATGCATCAGAAGGCAGAGATGAGACAGCAAGACAAATTTCACTACCAGTGTTTTTATTTTACAAAATACTCTTTTCTTCCTGTATCAATAGAGCTCTCTGGAGTGTAAAATCCAGAGAAAGAGACCTGGCCTGACTGATCTACAAAAGCACGCTGAGTGTTTCAACACAATGAGATGAAGAGCACTGAAGACAAAACTATTATTACTCCTTCCCAGACTGTTGTGTTCTCACATCATTCTGACAGTCATTACCACCTTGTACACTTAGACCAGAACTTGGTGCTTCTGTCTGAATGATTCTCATATAATGTTTAAGTACATGAATGTGAAAATTTGATTCAAAAGTAAATTATTCCAGGGTTCTCTGTAGCAGTTTAATAAAATGGAACACAGCACTTTTGGACAGCTCACTGTAGCAGTGAACTTAATGTGTGCAGTAGCCATTCAAAATTAAGAAAGAAAGCAGGTTTTTCCTTCCTTTCCCTTGCCTGTTACATTTTTTGCCCATTTAAACACAGTCCAGGTATTTCACACAAGCTTGAACAAGCAAGCTTTTAGTTGAGGATGTGAGTTTGGACTGCAATCTCCCTCTTAACTCTTGAAGGGATTATGTCTACAGAGCTCATGATTCAAGATGAAATTTAGGGCAGCAGTGTACCTCATTCATGTTACAGAAAGAATAAAAAATTAAATAAATAAATAAATAAATAAATAAGTGAAGGACTCACCTGCTGCACAGCCTTATCTGCCAGAAGTGCAAATTCAACAGACAGACCCTTCAAGGCTTGTTTCAGAGTCCCCCATGTGTTGTTATTCAAAGCAGCCCAGGAAGGAAGTGGGGTAGTGTCTGAGCCCAAAGCACTGGAAGGACACAAGCAATGGTCATATCTAGGAGACAAATTCCACTGAGGAGATCAAGTTATTTGCAGAGAGCAGTTTCAAATCTGTCTAAATAACTCACAGTGCTGAGCTACCACTGTCCCATCACAAATGCAGAGTTAACTGTGTACATACTGGGGAGAGAGATAATAATACAAGTACTGAATGTGAAGATATTTCTGTTTTCTTTCCTCACATTCTACGGAATGCAGCCTTAGTGGAAAGCACACATTTCCTTCTTTTATAGAAGGAAAATTGATTATGTCCTACAGCATGCACTGAAATACCCATTTTCACCAGACCATTGCAGGTAAACTTTACAACAGTTCTGAGTTCTAAGCCAGCAGTAGAAATGTTCACATCAGCAAACCCTGTCCCTCCAAACCCACCTGAGCTCCTTCCCAAACAAGAGGAGGTCGGAGGCGTTATCGATGGCTCGGGAAGCGATCCTCTCCGCACGGTCCCGGAGCTTATAAAAGCTGTTATAAATATTTCTGATCAGCTCCCTGCTGGCAGCAAACTGGGCCTGAATGTCAGCTGGGAGGAAGTCCTGAAGGAGTACAGAGGGATTACTGGTGGATAAATCAGTTGCACAGCACAGTCTGCAGGGAGGGACAGGCTTCCCTCCTGTGCTCGCTGTCTCCCACTGTGCTCTAACAACTCTGCAGAGATCAGTTTCCCATTTAGGTGTCCAAGTCACGTGTCACACAAATAGCCCTAATTTTCAGAGGCAGAAAGAGGTTCAAATACCCAGTTTAGATAGAGTTGGCAAAATCTGCCATTCTACTGGTAGTTAAAAGAGGGTTTGTGAGGTTTCAAGCTCACAAGTTCTGATCTGATCCTACTGGTAACTCACAGCCCAGTAAAGTTGAGCATGAACCGAAAGTTCAGCTTTTTTGGGACCAGTTTATCACTGGTAAAAGCCTGAATTAAGCTCTAGTTGCAAAACCTTCTGCAAGCATTGCAGGAACCTGAACAACAACTTGCTTGAAATTGCTCAATGAACACAGTGGATGTGTACTTAATCACTGGGATAAACAGATATATGGAGAACTTATAACTAACTTTTTCATAACAGTCCAAATTGCTCTCCCACAGGAAGAGCACAACAGACAGAATGAGGGCATGAGCACAAAGGAAAGACATCAATCTAGACATTAACTTTTAAATTGTGCAATTTGTGCATTTGTTTGTTATGCAAGTACAAGTAATTATAGAGAAACATGTTCTGAGCGGGAATCATTGTTTAATCTATATCATATTCATAAGCCAGAATTTAGCTAGAAATATCAGGCTCTTAAGAGTCAAAAGTTTATTTGATCTTTTCAATAAAATTACAAGTCCTTCAAACTCTAGAAACAACTGTCTCCTACCTAAGGTCTCCATCACTACATAAATCCATAATGAAGCACCTGGAGAAGAAAACCACATAAAATAGAATAACATGTTGCAAGAAATTAATATACAAACCTTGGCCTGGGTAGCTAATCTGCAAGTCACAAATTCATCTCCTACTCCCTGGACCAACTCCCTTAGCTTATTCTGTACATCCTGGAGAAAACAGAATCAAATGAGCAGAAAGAACTATGAAAAAACAAAGGCAGTTCATGCAGGTCTCAGATATATTGCAGCAGCAAGGCACAACTCAGCAGATACAGCTTTACCAGGTTAGGTTTAATTTAAGGAAAACATAATCTCTGTTCCCCTAAGAATAGTTATAATTTTCAAAATACTACACTCCTGGCATTGAGTGAAATTACCTTCCACTTTCCACTGTGGAAGCACCTACTGAGAGAAAATTCTCTTCATCCCAGGGAGCAAACCCATGTAGGTTAACAGCAATTCTGAGCGCTGTGCCCAGCAAGGCAGTTACAGCAAGACATGCAAGCTCAGGAATACTGCTAACAAACACTCACTGAGCCACTGAAGGACAGAAAGAGTTTCAAGAGCACATCTTCTGAGAAAGGGGGATGTCGAGCCACCAGGTTTATAAATCGCTTCAGCGCTCTCCTCCTGGATTCTATGAACTCACGATCAGCTGCAGGAAGAAATATGAAATTACAATTAATGCCCCTCACATTACATCTCAGGGGAAAAAAAAGAAAGCACTGGAATGAAACCCAAAGAATGGTTACCTACAGCTTGTCAGCTCCCAAAACCAGAGCTTTCAGACTGACTACCTGAATAAATATTCCATGAAGCATTCTTTACCTCTTACCAAAATTCAGCCTACATAGCTTCATATTATTTCCACAGGGTAGGCCAAACAACCAAGCCTCCAGTTACAAACTATGGGCCTACAGAGATGCTTCTTCCTCTGAATCAGTTCCACAGAGGATATCCCAGCCTGTTTGAGAGTCCTGGGATCAGCATCCATCCTTTTAATGCAAGATGTCAAAAAATACCAAACTAACAAAATTCTGCTCCTTTTGCTGGAACAGAAAGACTTTTCAATCTGGTAATAACTGCAGTAAAGAAGTAAATCAAGGTTCCTGGAGTTTTCCAGGAACAATAAAAAATAAAAACAAAGATTAAAGGAAAAGAAAGCAGCATAGAAAGAAGTTAAAGGAATCCTCTTATCCATGACAATACTCTTATATCATGAAGGATTTTTACTCTTTTGCCACAGTTTTAAGATGGCAGTTTTCTGGCTGTAAGGCTATGATTCTCAGTATAGCACTGCCCACCAATTCATTTTTCTGCCATTGGAGTTGCAGATTTCAATTTTGCTTTGCTCACACTTAACCTACATGGACATTTCTCAAGTTTTGTATACACTTCCCATAGAATCTGCCTCAGATGGTTGCTGTCCTCCAAAGGAGCAGAGAAGGCCATCCATCTCCATCTGATAGAGGGAGGGGAACAGACCCCACTCTCAGCAGAGAGCCACACCAAGGACAAAGCACAGAGCTTTGTCCATCCAGCTCTGGGACTTGGAGGCTCCAGAGTCACACATCTATACAAATCCATCAAATCCTGTGTCCTGCAACACCATTTGTCAGTCAATCTGCTCAGAAACAAGAACTACCAGTTCCCTTTCCTTTTTCCTGTTTGCAGTTTCCATTAAGCCCACTCCCACAGCTCGTCTGTATGCAGTCACTGGAGTAAAGGCAATCAGCACTCCCTGCCTCCTCACAGCTTTGCAGTGTGCTGGAACTGTTCTCCTAGCAGTTTGGGAACTACTCCTATCAGTTTTTTTCCTGAAGTTATGATATGTGTGGAAAAAAATGCACCAGTGAATGAGGGAAATATCAACACACCAGTAATGCAAGGAAATAACCTTCTATCGAGCATCCTCTGTCCAGTGAGATTAATCAGAGAAGGTCTCTTTGCCCACAGCTGTTGCATGAAGTGGAAATTCTGGCTGAGAATACTGCATCAGGCTAAATTGACACATGGGTTCCACAACCCCCCCAAAAACATCCTCACAATTCACATTCCATCATAAGAATATATGACCATTGAAGCTTTTCAGGGGTGTGATTTTGCTTTGCTCTATAACCTGCCCTGCTCACTGTTTACCAGTTCTGCTTTACTGGAGCAATACATGGACACCTCAAGTGGAATCAATTATTTGTTGAAACACTGTGAGCTTAGCACCACGGGCAGGCGAGAAGACACTGAAAAGACTGTTCTTTCACAAATAAAGTATTAAACAAGACAGGATTTTATACAACTTTTGAAATAATAAATGCTTAAAACCAGTGTCAATATCTGAGATTAATGAAAAAATTGTTCCTGAAGGAGCTTTGATATGCTTTCTATCTTGGGATACTTCTTGGTTTCTAGTCTAACTGCTAAAGTATACTTGAATGAAATACTGATTCCATTTAGTTTGGAAAAGAACTTTCAAGATCACTGAATCCAGCTGTTAAACTAACACTGCCAAGTCCACCACTAAACAATGATCATCACAACCTGTTTTTCTAAGAAGCAATACCTGTAACTCTGCCATGCTCTTGTGTAGAATTACACCTTAGATCTTATTAAGAAAAATCATTAGATACTGAAATTCTATGGGATAAACCCTCACTGTAATTTTGCATTCATATCTCACCTTTAGGAATTCCTAGCATGGCAATAATTCACACCTCCAAATTGTGTGTTATACCCCAAAGTTGCTTGAGGCAAGCAGAAGCCAAGAGTTTCAATCTTTTAAACATTTCTTTTCAACAGTATCACTTTGACCATGCTTGCACCATGAAGCAGAACCCCTCCAGTCCAAAATGAAGAAGCAGGTTTACCTCCCAGCATCCTTTTTGGGGGCAGTGCTGGTACCATTCGATAGGGGAACTTGTGCAGCAGCATCTCGTGGAACACCACAAAGTCGTTGTATCGTCTGTACACGGAGCACTTGAATCGCTGCAGTTAATGGGGGATAAATCAATGCACAGCTCAGACAGCAGCACCTCCACAATTGGTTGGTTTTTGCCAATACAATTTCTTCACTGGCTCAAAACAGTGTGAAATAACCAGCTAGCTACGCTGATTTTTTACAAAACCATTCTGTTTCATTGTCACACACCTGCTTTTTTACAGAGCTCACGTTTCAAGCAAATGAATTTGCAGCCCACTTTTCACAGCTCAGTTAGATGGTCCATGCTGCAGAAGCCCAAGTCAGGAAGGCCCGGTGCTACTGCACTAAAACTCAGCCCACACAACTGATCTACTTAAAACCAGCATCACCCAGCACATCTAAATCACTCTGGACTTTGCCAGCAGAAACGTTTGTAGAAACATTTTCAAAGCTCAAAGCCTGTTCACATTACCTTGCTGGAAACCTCATATTCCACATGTTTCAGAAAAAGGCCCTTCTTCTCAGGTATAAGCTCCACCTGCACACTATCCTTGCTCAATAGCTCTTGTAGGGTGTGGGAAAGCAGCAGTGGATTTCCCTGGGGCGTCTGCATTAGAAACTGCTCTGGTTCCCTTGGTTCATTTACTGGAGGCTTTGCCAAATCTAGAAGACAAAAGGGAAAAAACAGTAGACCTGATAAGATTTAGTAAAAGAGGTAGCCTTAAAATACTCTGTTCCTTTGCTTGGTGCTCCCAGAGTGGTGCAACACAGGCAGAAGCCCAGCCAGGCCACTCCCCTGGGAGGTGATGCTGCTTCACACACGTTCACATCACCAGTACCTCCCTCACAACACCTAGGGCAACACCAATTATATCGAGTCAGAGAAACATCTCCACTAAGCAAAGAATCACAGGCCAAATGTGTTCTGTGAATCAGCTCAGAGGCCTGCATTTCCTGTCTGTCCAGCTCCCACCACAGCAGGATCTGCCAAAATGAACGAAACCCTTGCTCAGCACTCTTGGATCCTGCCTAGAACAACTCATGGAAGGAAAGCAAAATGGGTCGTTTTACTGAGCTGTACAAATTTAATCCATTAATTTTGCACTTCATTACAAAGGAAAGAGACACTTCATTTGACATCATTTTATTAAGCGCTATGACAGTGTGCTACAGTGAGAGTGAATTACAATAATTTATTATGTCAACATACTTAAGTTCCAAAGCAGAGGGAAAAGGTTCCTAATCACAGCTACCAACCTGACAATTCCTCTATCACAGCAAGCTGTGGCAAAATCTTTCAAGCTTACCTATTCTCTTCCACTGCTTGTAGCTAGAACACAAGCAGCTTTTGACAGTGAGTTTGACTACAATTGGGAAGCTATGGACAGTAACTGATTCTCAGACAGATGCAGAAGTGAAAAAAGATGGGTCTTAAGAATGTGGCCCCAGAGGACAAATGACATCAAAGGAGGGGAAAAGCTGATGACTCAGAGTGTTCTCTTATCAAGTGCCTGACTGCAGCCTCTTATCTCAACGTGACTTCACAGCTACATCTATTATGTGACTTACATTGTTTTTCAAAGCCATCCTTACTTTTCTACCCATTCCACACATAGTGTGTAAAAATGAGGGTATGGCCCTGGACTCTGTTCACCCCATACCTGAGCTCTGCTCTCTGGCCTGGAGCAGGTGGGTTGCTTGCTATCTGTAAGAGGCATACTGTAAACAAGCTCTTCTATAAAGCAAGTCAAATCCACTGATGAAAGGTACATAGAGAAGCCAGGTAGGATTCATTATCCCTTCCTTCCTTGCCATTGTGCAGAAGTTCTTAAATTTATCTGCAATTTCGAGAACACAGTAACGCTGCAGAAACAAGAAGTATTTCTTTAAGCTTTGATACATAGTTCAAAAAGTTGTTAACTGGGTAACAGATTAACTCAAGGAAGATAAGAAGTCATATTTTTAACCGGAAACCCCTGACCTCCTCCTGGTAAGGATTTCCCACCTGCTCTTTCATGTGCCCTAGGTCCTGATAAGTGGGGAAAACCAGCAATCTTTAATTCCTCAGATTTATGACTTCAGAACAGACACTTTGCTATTTTTTCTGTATGAAACCAAACCAAATCCAGGACAAAGGTCCTTATCCCACATGCCTCATCAGGCTTCAGATTCCTGCTAATGTGACTCAGAGAAGCAAGTCTTAACACTTCTGCTTTAACAGACATATCACCTGCTAACCCCACCTATGTAGCAGCTCCTAAAAACTTCCAGCTACCTGCCAGAAACTTGCAGTAAAATAATACAAGCTAATGCGGTGTTGACATGGGATACTGCTGGATGAAGTGATAATGTAGAGCACAAGGAATCCCGGATATCCAGAGCAGCAATTCTCTGGGTGTCCACCCCGGGAATTCTTGGGTTTAACTGCTCAAGACACACCAATGAAATGTGATAGACAGATGTTGTTACTCTTCCAGTGCACACACACAGAGCTCCTCCAGAGAATTCCAGAGCCTTCTGTGATGCTCAGCCACTGGCTGATGTTGCAGAGGCCTCCCTAAAAGGGAGCTACAGTAATTTCATGATTATAAGCCGCACCTGATTATAAGCCGCACCTCCCGGTAGCCGGGTAGACCACGGGATTTGTCCATATATAAGCCGCACCTGAATATAAGCCGCACTACTGGGGCAGGCTGGATTCTTCAAGGAAAAAGGTGCGGCTTATAATCGTGAAATTACTGTACTCAAAATGCACCCCAACTAATTCCCCAAGCAGTGTCAATCTCCACTAACACATCTCCTCCTGCCTATTGATTCTCTGTCCCTGCTTCCCATCTTTCTGCTGGACAGCCAACAGCACAAAACTCAACTGCATTGTCTGGTAAACTCCTGAAACCCCAAAGGCAGAAGATAGGTAAAAGGAGAAAAGATGTACAGGGTGAACCATGAAACCCTCACTGTTTCATCTGTAAGTCCCAGAACTGCACTGATGCTGAGGACTCCCACGTTCATTGCAGGTCTGAACCCCATTACCCAGTAAGACACCCACAGAGTGATGCTATACCAGGCAGGACTCCACAGTCCTTTGACAATTCAGCCATGCTGCTCTTTTATTGCTAATTCTTCCACAGTTTTTACCAAGTTATTCTCTAAATTTGCTTTCTAAAAGTCACCTACAGGACACGCCTTATTATCAGCAGCTCACACTCTTGGCTCTCCCTGAAATATTCTGTAGCTTCTTTACATCTCAACCTTGTCTAAATGTGTGAAATCACACAAACCAGACAACCATGCAAACAAGTTTGAATAATTACTGTTTAATTATTAACCTCAGCATGTCTGCTATCAACAAGACAGTTACTCAGAGTGAATCTACACCCACAAACACTGGTCTGAGAACACAATAAAATGACTTGGGAACAGCTGTTAACCTGCTTTAAGAAATGTTTATCATGGCATTAACACTAACCCTACAGAGCAATATATTCTTCAGTCCATTTTTCATTCTACTTACTAAAGAGCCTATTTGGGAACAGCCTCAAGAGCCCTGGCCAGGAATGGTGGATAATAGTGGGAACTCATTGGTATGAGCTCCCGTGTTCAGCCAGGAAAAGAATTTACATGCATTGTAACAGAACACTTAACACTTCCCATCACGCACTCTCTGCTGGAGAACAGCTAATTTTGAAAACATTCCCTTTGGTTTCAGCAGATCATTATCTAGCAAAGTTTATACAGAGAGAGCAGCAAGTGGATACAGAAATGAGGTATGGAATGGTCCCCTGGAACACTGGGAAGCAGACAAAATAAAAATCAGCTTTTTCCTAAAAGCTAGGCTTTTGCTACAGCAGTTTCTCAATCTGTTGTCAATAAGATATCAGGAAGTAGCCTGATACAACTGAAAACAAGTTGATATAAAAGTTTAAAAGGATACAAATAAACATGCATATGCAAACAAGAAGGCAACAAGATGACAAGAACTAAAGGTTTGAAGAAGCATTCAAAGCATGGCCTGTTTGGTTGTAAAAGAAAACAGCTATGAAAACACTGCATAATACTTTTTTTTTTTTTTTTTTAACGAGTCAGATAGCCTTTGGACTGAAGGGAGTTGAGAAACTTACCCAGAGAACAACTGCAATAGAAAACTTCTCTACCTCATACCATGCGTTTCATGCTTTAGTTAGTGCTCAACGTTCATTAGTCCACTGATACAACTCGGCAGCAACCTGCTCTCCATGGAGTTACCAGCTTCTTCCACCCAAATTCCAAAAATCATGCATTTATGAAAGCCAGGGCAAAATTCCAAGTACCTGGATAGCTGCACAGAGTTTTCTTGTGTGAGTAAGCACATACAGTCAAGCAATGCCAGGGCTGGAAGCACAGGTGGTAAATCACAACATTGATCTCCCTTCCCTGTTTAAGATCTGTCAATCAAGTTTGAAGACCTTATCTCCAATTTACAGATGGCTGATGCTATCAACTCTTTATTACACCAGGTGCTAATCAGGTAAATTTATTAGACATGCTTAAGTAGATGGTGCCAAAGAATTACTTGTTATATTAGCAGCATGTTTACTAGAAGGAGAAAGGAGCCTGTAAGGAAGCAAAACCTTCAGCTCAGATCTCTCCTCCATCATCACAGGTCACAGCTGTGCAGAGCAGAGGGGATCCAACCCACAGGAAATGGGAACGTGGAAACTGACTGGTTTTGTACACAGATACCTCAGATTTCTCCCTGGAAAAAATGAGGGCTCCACTAGCAACTCCTGAGCCAGGAATACTAAAGCAGGAATCATTCATCAGCATTTCCCTTTCCTTTCTTGTCTTCTCATGAGAAGCCTCAGGAATTATGGAAATGCCTTTCCTCCTTATTGTGTCAAACACATTCCTCCATAATTCCAGAATCCAGCAGCCACAACAGCCTCCCTGAATGCTGGTGCAGATTTCAACTACAAATTCAAACAGACTCCCATACTAGTTTTCATTTTTTAAGCTATTATATAATTTGAAATCCCTTAAAAAAAAAACCAAAAAAAACCCCACAAAAACACAACAGAAGTCCCACAAAAAAAAAAAAAAAAAAAAAAAAAAAAAAAAAAAAAAAAAAAAAAAAAAAAAAAAGCAAACAAAAGTTCTTTCCTATTAAAGACTTTATGTATTTTTTGAGACAAATGCATGCAACTTGCTTGGGTTGTTTTGAAAACTTTAAAACCATGCCATTCTTATTTCAAAAGGAGAAAAGCAAAAGAATCAGGCTAACAAAGCTAAGTGCTATACAGCTGTGTGTTCAACATGGAAGGCAGGTCTGTGTTTCTTACTGGGCTCAAGGAAAGTTATCATATTTAGCTTCACAGTAATTAAGAGTCTCTTTCCTTCTTCTTCCAGCAATTCCCTTGTAAATACAAGCTACCCAATGCCAAAACAAGATAAAATAGCACAATCATAAAATTAGATGGTGGAAAGAGGCTCCAACATTTTGTTTTTCTCCTTAAAAAAACCAAAACACCATCACCACAGATGTCAAGTATGTACCCTGCACTATTTAGTATGGTATTCGGGGTTTTTTTCTTTGGTTAGACTTTTCTATTTCCCCTTTTTTTTTTGGTGTTATGGGTAGCTAGGTTTTGGTTTGCAGAGGGTTTTTTGGTGGTTGTTTAGGGGTTTTTTCCAAGCAAGTTTAAGATAGTTATTCAACACTTGGTGCTCCTAAAGATGAAACAGAGAAGTTACGCCACAACTCAAGAATAGATGAGAGTATTTAAACTTAATTTATTAATATTTAAAAAGCACCTGAATTTCTGCAGTCCCCTGCAGCTGTAGGCCTCTGCTGCTTCTCAAACTACCACAGTCCCATACTCCAGCAGAAAAAAACACCCAACCCCAACTTGTCACACAGATTTACTGTGTGTAAAGAACTAACCTTAAGCCTATTGCCCTGCTCTTTTAACTAAGCTGTTAGATCATCAACTGATTCATCTGATTTCCCAAGTCTGGGAATACAAGGGCCACATTCCATTCACAAGTCAGCCATGAGCCACAGACCCCAGCTGGAGCAAACACAATAAAGTGAGATGCAGCTACTTTGAAGAAATAACAGGATTAGCAAAGAAAAATCCATCGAGGAATGTGCCCTAAGATTACAGAGACAAAAAGTCAAACGTTCACTAGGGCTGGTTCCCAGAGCTCAGTGGATGAACTGCTAAACTATCATTTTTTACAAAGAAGTTGGGAGTGTGAAAATTCACACCCAAAAATGTAAGCCAGCAAGCAATAACCCAAACAACTACTCCAGGAAACTTTCACAAGGACATTTTAGTCTGACTACAATTCTGGCAAGTTTCCACAACCAACTGTCTTAAAGAGGTCAAAAATATCCCATGAAAATAAATAGTTTATCTTTGTTTTGTTTCTCATCTTCCTTACATGCTTCTCACCCTCCTGATTATGCTGGGGGAAAACTTGATGTTAGCATTTAACCATTAAAAAATGGCACTGCCACTCCAGACACTACAGCCTCCACACCACCTTTTCACACATTGTATAGTTAGAACAAACTCATTCCTATTCCAAATCCTGTTGAAAAGCAACCATTAAAGCTCTCCTCCTTTTGTACCAATTCCACAAGTCTGGAACTGGTAAATTTTTCTTCCTCAACCTGCACCAACCCCTAAAAATTGAAGGTTGTGGAGGAAATCAGTGGTCATGTGTAAATTATGCTGTCTGTAACCTGTACAGCTCTCCCATGGGCTGAACACAGTTAAAGGTTTCCCATCAGAAAAAAAGGAGACACCTCACTCCCTACACAGCCCTCTCCTGGAGCAGCTCCCTGGAATCCCTGCAGAACAGACTCGCATGGAAGCAAAAGGAAAAAAATAGTCAATAAAAGCCACTCTGCAAAATTGACTTCTACATGCTGGACATTACCCTTTTTTCTCTTCTCTTCGATTGTACTAATATACTTTCAGCTTTGCTAAATCAAAAAGACAGCATTTGTATGTGCTCTCGTGGGGGAGGAGCAATGATACCTATCAGGACTCCCATTACTCTGGATATTTGAATCCTCCCAAAACACTCACTGACAAGCTGCTGGCCTCCAAAAAATTACACACGGGTGTGAAACTTTCAAAGATCTGTGAACCTGCATCACCAGGCTAGAAATAAAAAACATTGCTGCATTCACAGCATTATTTTTCTTTAGCCAAAATCATTATAGACCGTCTCACAATCTTCATCACAAAATCTTTGCCAAAGAAAACCAAGTTTCCTAAAGAAGTCTGAGTAGATCAGGAAGGTACAGAAGCACCACCACCAGAAGTTAATGAATTCAAGAATACTCTTCTTGGAGACAATTATTTCATCTCTATAAGGCTCCTGAGGCAGATGGTAAATCCATAACAGACATACCTGAGCAAGCTCTCTCTTTGGTACAGTAGGACATTTTTTCCACAAAGGCTGCTGTTCAATATGTTACATCAGTCCTAGACAGAAATATTCCAAAATAATTTATCTATAAGCATTATCTGCATCAGGAGCATCACAGGCCTAACAAGAGCAAACTCACAGTGAGTCCTAAATATAATCAACCAAACCATTTTCCATGCATTAAGCTTACCTACTAATTTTTCTTTCCAAACTGAGGGAAAAAAAAAATAGTATGCGCAGAGTAGGTACAAAGTTTCGGCCACTTCAAAGAAAACTTTACAGAGCCCTCTAAAAGTTTCGCTCAGTTTAACTGCTAAAGGAGACTAACGTGTTATTCCCTGAATTCACCCAGGAGCTCCCTCCATCTCCCATTTCGCAACAAGCGCCGCCAGTATTTGGCTACAAGTTTCTTCATCCCAGCCCCAGCGAAACTCGAGCGTCCGGGGCTCTGGCCGCTGGATGCGCGGCTGGCTGGGCTCGCAGGGAGGCACAGGGACCGCCCGAGCGCTGCGGGACCGGAGCGCCCCGAGCGCCTCGGGCCGGGGAGCGGGCACGGAGCGAGGCCAGCCCGGCAGGCACCGAGCGCTCGGACTCCCCACGGGACGGGCTCGGGACCGCGCCCCGCGCCCAGCCCCGCAGAGGGGCTGCGGGGAGCTGACCGCATGCGGCCACCGCGGCCACCACCGGGGCCACCGGGCAGGTAACCCCAGCGCTGCCGCAGCTTCTCCCCGCAGCTCGGGCCCGAGCGGGACCCCCGAGCGGCACCGCTGCGGCCGGGCCGGGGCCAGCGGGGTCCGGCTGCCCGGGGCGGAGGCGGGGAAGGCGGCGGCGCTCCCCGCAGGTTTTGGCGGGCGCGGAGCCCGCTCCGCTCCCCGGGCGGGCAGCACCGAGGGGCGGCCGGCGCGACCCCGCCACCCGCATCCCCCGTACCTGCGGCCGTGCCCGTGCCCGTGCCCGCGGGCGGCTCGCCGTCCATCGCGGCCGCGGTCATGTGAGGCCGGGGCGGCCGCCTCCCCTTCCTCCGCAGCGCCCGCCTGTCAGCGCGGGCGGGGCGGGCGGGCAGAGCCGCCTCCCGCGGGGCCGGGGGCGAGGGGCGCGATGCCCGCGGCGCTGGGCTCCGCCCGGGCCCTGCTCCGTGTCCCAGCCCGGCGCTGCGCCACCGCGGCCCCCGCTCGGGCAGCGCTCCCGGCGCTGGGGCTGCCGGAGCGTGCGGCGCGCTCCGACAGGCTCCGGCAGCGACAGGGAGCCGTGCCCGCCGCTCCGAGCGCCTCTGAACCGCCTCGGGGTTAATAACACATCTCTCAAGTAGCTTAAAGCGTGTAAGGAGTGATCGGCTCATGGGTTTAATGCAGGATTATTCCGAGGTGTAACTACTTTATTTTTTTTTAAATCTGGAAAGGATTGGTGGTTGTGAACTTCAGGGAGGCTTTCCTGTGCGCTAGGAAAAGTAGATGAACTGTTGAGGCTGTACTTTGGGTTTCCAGTCACACAATCACACAATCACTGGAAAAGAGTTTGAAATCATCGAGTCCAAGCTGTGACAGAACACCAACCTGTCACCCAGACCATGGCACCGAGTGCCACGTCCTCTCTATCCTGAAAGACCTCCGGGATCGGTGACTCCCCCAGCTCCCTGCAGAGCCCATTCCAATGTCCGATCACCCTTTCTGCCAAGAAATGCCTCCTGATGTCCAGCCTCAACCTGCCCTGGCACAGATTGAGACTGTGTCTTCCCATCAGATGAATTAGTCCAAGTCAATTTTGGTATATTTTCTTTAACTGAGTTCCTTTTCCCATGGAATTTCTGCTGCCATTTAGGCAATTATATGCTCAGTATTTTTTTAATATATTTTGCATGCATCTGGATTTTTGGTAAATTTAGAAGAAATGAACACTAAGCTATTCAGAAAAGCACATAAATATGAACATTTGAAATGCAAATACACTTTCCAAAACTGCATAAAAACAAGAACTGCATGTATGAGCACCTCTTATTTTATTCATGATTTTTTCCCCCACTTCCTGTACTTTATTAGTCAGGAATGATATGGGTGACAGTGGTGAAAAAAAGGTACATGTTCTGTGATTTTCCTGAAAACACCATCAGACATGAAAATAATCCTTATAGATTCTGGACCTCCAGATTGAGATGTTACAATCCATAATAATGCTTCATGGTTTCAATGTCCAAAGGATTGGATACATTCCCTAATTAATAGGGAATTCCTGATAATTTTTAATCACACAAAGCTAAACAGTCACCTCCACTGTATGCAGGGAGAACTAAAGCAGAAAATTATGAAGTGAGAATTATTTCAGGAGTAACTGTGACCAAAGTTCTCCCCTCAGAAAGTTTTTGTGCTGCTACAAAGATGTGAATGAGCGGTGTGATTCTCCCTTTCCTCCTCCCTTAGTGCTATTTCAGTTCAGTCCCTGAGCGTGGGTGCAGACGAAAGCTGTGTATAAAATTAAAAAAGCATGGCATTATTTAAGCTGAGAGGCCCTTCAAATCATGTTTGTACAGCAGCCGAGCAGAGTTTTGCCTGCTCAGCACTTCTGAACACCACAGGATTTTTCGCCTATATAGCATTTTTGGAGAAAATGAATGGAGGAATCAACATGTTCTCGTTTAGCTATAGATTTTTGATTGGTCTGTACTTAAGCTAATAGCATAACTATTTATTTGGTATAAATAAGATGTTCTCAACCGAAGATTGCTTTGGAGTCTTGAAGAAAAGTACTGTGGAAAATAATTCAATTGCAGAAATAATTTTTCAACGGGGCCAGAAAGAATCTGTTCGACTTCAGTTATTGAACATTTTGTATTTGCTTTAAGTGCAGCACAAACTTCTGGAAAACCTTGAGCATAAAGAAACAATAAACACTAAAAGAACAAAAAGGCATGTGTCAGAGAATCACAGAATGGTTTGGGTTGGAAGGGACCTTAAAGATCATTTTGTTACAATCTCATTCTGTGGGCAGGAGCACCTTCCACTATCCCAGGCTGCTCCAAGCCTTGTCCAACTTGGCCTTGGACACTTCCAGGGATGAGGCAGCCACAGCTTCTCTGGGTACCCTGTGGCAGGGCCTCAGCACCCTCATAGGGAAGAGTTTTTTCCCAATATCTTATCAAAACCTACTCTCTTTCTATTTAAAGTCATTCCCCCTTGTAAATTGTCTCTCTCCATTTTTCTTGCAGGCCACTTCAGGTATTGAAAGGCCTCAGTCAGGTGACCCTGAAACCTTCTCTTGTCCAGGCTTAACAATGCCAATTCCCTCAGCCTTTCCTTCAGGAGAGCTGCTCCATCCCTCTGATAATCTTGGTGGCTCCTCTGGACTTGTTCCAAGAGTTCCATGTCCTTCCTGCGCTGGGACCCCAGAGCTGGACACCGGACTCCAGCTGGGTCTCACCAGCTGTGCCAGCAGGTTCCAGGTGACAAAAGCAGTGCAGAAATAGGTCCCTACCCGAGGCCTTGCCTCACAGCGTGTCATTCCAGGCACGTCCTGTCAGGATTAGATGAAATTTCATACAAGAACTTGCTTACTACTTCAGAATTCAGTTTAGGAAACAGAGCTGTCAGCTCCACTATTCTCAGATCACCTGCACACAATAAAATTCATGAGGCACTGCTGGTTGGAGAGCTGTGTTATAAAAAGCCATTTCTGCAACGTTTTTTCTCCCAAATTTCCCATTGATTAGGAGTTTTGCATGTGGAGTACTTAAAGGAACAGGATTCAGCTGCCAGTGCCAAGATCTCTGGTTTTAAAAGTTGTTCCGCTCTCTCATAGATCGCTGAGTAAGGACTGGAAGAAAAAAGAATAGCAGTGAGATAGGACAGGGATTGAGGGGAAATTTCAACAGAGAAAGGAAAGGGAGAAGGAAGGAAGAGCAGATAAATCAAAACTTGCTGAAAAGCACAGGAAAGTGCAAAGAGCAGCCCGTGCAATGTCAGGGAAAGGAGAATCCAATGCTTAGATCCACTGTTTATCCAAAGTGACCGGAAAAGTGCAAACAGGAATAAGGGCAATTGCAGAAATTGCACATTCCAGCAATACAGACAACCGTGGCAGTGGTGAAACAAAAGCAACACAGACCTCACAGAGACCCCTGGAAGAGCCATGGGATACTGAGGACCCAGATGGGACCACGGATTGAACAGCAGCCATGTCCTGCCTAACATTTGGAAAAATGCGTGGTAGTGGTGGCAGGAAACAGCACTTTGTGTTCACTTCAGTGTCAGTGCTGATGCTGACCAGGAACTCAGGGTCTGGTCAGCTACCTCGATATAATGAGGGGAAAAAATTGCTGCACCAAGTGCCAGTCATCGTTTCCATTCATTCTTCAGCAGGGAATGGACACAGCCAGTGGAACTGGAGTGGAGTTCGGATGCCATCGTGTGACTCCCTGAAAAATTACACAACTGCCTCAGCTTCTTCAACACCCACCCTCAAGAGTTTGTCAAAACATGAATGATACTGTAAGGTCTAATTTTTAAATGCCATGTACAGTACCTACTCTGCCCTCTTTTTTTTTTTTTTTTAATGCTGTCAATTGTCTGTTTTAATGACTGACTGAAAGGATTGGGATAATACAAGAAATCCTACTCAAAATGCAAGTGTTCATCTTTAAGTTTGAACAGACGAGCCATTACTCGAGAATTTTTTCCTCTATAATTGTCACCTCGAGATGATATTCCAGGCAAATTCCAAGTTCTCGGAACCACTCTGAATATACATATATATTAACACACATGTCACACTTCACGTATTATCCATCAGCCTGAGGTGCTTTTATCGATAACGTGGGGACACGTCTCTCAGGTCAGTCACGTTCGTAATCAACGTGAAAGAAGGGAAACTTTACCAGTTCAACAATCATTTTAAAATCATGCTAAGACATGAGGACTCTGCACGGTGACCCCTCAGATCACTGTCATGTGCGTCCGGCTGCACCGGGAGGTCACTGGACCTTCACGCTTCTCGCGGGGCAGGCAGAAATGCCACGGCATGGCCACTGTCATCTTGTACCTCATTAAAAACGTTATTGAAAACCCACAAAGGTCATGGTAGGACTAAAACGGGGCTGGGAAGCCGCCGGGGCACAGGCACCTCCTCAGCTCTCGGCGCCGCCATCCCGCCCGGCTGATGTGGCGCTACAGCCGGGCCGTACCACACGGCTCTGCCGCCACAGGGGATGCGCTGATCCCCCGCCCTCGCCGCGCCCCGGCATAACCGCGTCGATGTCGGCGAAGCACCGTGCGTCTTCCCCTCTGCATCAGCTTGGTAGCGCCCACGCGCGCGCCGACTGCCTTCGGGCGAAGCCATGGTGAAAGATTGTAGGGGGACGATAGGGCAAGTTTCGTACCAGTGTGCTGTCCTGTCACCATGCCATTATCCTGTCACCGGCTGCCCAGCGCTGGGCAACCACATGTGCTGAGCGGCCGTACACGCAGGGAGTTAAATGCAATGATACCCCCAAAAAATGGTTCGGCCGGACTCCACCTCGGTAGAATGGAAGGCAGCGCCATCTTGGGCGCAACCACAGCAGTCAGGAAATAGGGTTGCCAGGCCTGTAGTGAGGTGACAAGTTGAAGAAGCCGCCGCTGGCTGAGCGAGACGGGGCTGGCAAAGGCGCCGGAATCGCCTGTGTGTGGAGGGGAGAGAGGGCGGCGGAGAGCGGGAGCGGCGGCGGGGAAAGAGATCTCCCTCTGGCCCTGCGCGCCTTGGTAGGTGCGGGCGCGCGCGGGCCGCTGGGCCTGGCGCACATGGCCCGGCCGTAGGAGCCGCCCCGCCCCTCCCCTCCCCCGCCTTTCCCCGCCGCGCTCCGGACGGGACCGGCACCGAGAGCCTGTAGCGGGCACCGGGTACCGCGCCGAGACCCGCACACCGACACCCGGGCACCGCCGCCGCCCCATGCAGGACACCGAGGAGAGCCCCGCGGCCGCCGCGCCGCCCGGCGCGCAGGGCCCCGCCGAGGAGCCCGAGCACACGGACGCGCCCCCGCCGGCCGCGGAGCCGCCGCAGCAGCAGGAGCAGGAGGAGGACGAGAAGGAAGATGAGGAGGAGGAAAGAGGAGGCGAGTCCGAGGCGTCGCCGGGGCCCCCCGAGCCGCCGGCCGCCGCCGAGGAGCCCGAGCAGCCGCCGCCTGAGCCGCAGCCGCCGTCCGGCCGCCAGAGCCCCGTGAAGGCCGAGCCCGAGCCCGGCTCTGACACCGGGGCCGAGCCCAAGTCCGAGCCGCCGGCCGAGGCCGAGCCCGGCGCGGCTCAGGAGAACGGGGAGGCCGCGCCCGCCGCCCCGGCCGAGCCCGAGGATGAGATTTCCTTCAGCGACCCCGAGGACTTCGTGGACGACATCAGCGACGAAGGTGCAGGACGGGAGGAGCCGCGGGGCGCCGGGGCCAGGCCGGGGAGAGCCCTGCCCCGAGCTGGGCAACTCCACATCCTCCGTGCGCGTCTGCATCGCAGCTGTGCTGCTTAAATGATCTTTTTTTCTGTGTTATCTCTGCGCCCCACAACGCTGCTGTCTCAAATCCTTCTGCTAGTGGTTCTAAAATCGCTGTTACACCTCACTTGTGGGCTGCCCTCTGAGTGGAATCACCAGCTCGTCTCCCTTCCTTTTGTCTCCACTGGTTAAACTCAGCTGTAGAAACAGATGTTTTAAACGGTTGATGTGGTCATTGCAAACTATGTTTCATCGTCCTTGTCTTTCCCATGCACCCAGAATGAAATCCCTAGGTAATTAGGGTTTAAGGAGAGTTGCTACTCTTGAAGATGTGATGTAGGTACTCTGTGACAAGAAAAAAGGGAAAAATAGTTTCTAAGTTTAAAATGTCAGCCCAGGCTCTTTTAAAAGTAGTGGATATTGACTGCCTTGAAATGGCCAAGCTGTTGTCTAACAGCACGGGCAATAAATGCTTATACATGGACTTGTCATACAGAAGTTAGAACTCAAATTTAGTGTTTCTCAGATGGGTCTTTCCAGACAAATTTTCTTAGTTTTTGAATAGCAAAAGTACTTGCTTCCCCGTTATTGTTCAGCGTTTGTGCTGTTTCAGGGTCTCCTGTGAGTGTATTCTGCCTGTTGTAGAGTCTGGTACGCGTACCAAAAGTAGAAAGATGTTTCTATAGCACAGGATTGAGAATCAGCCAGTTATCTCACCTGGCAGTGGAATACAAGTGCTACAGGTGCATTCTTGTGTTCTAGTCTTTTGTTTAGTTTAATAAAACAGCAGCCAAATATCCTAGATTAAGGAAGTGTTTGCTGTTCTCAGTTTAGCAGTCTGTGTAACAGCTCTTCAAACTTTTACTTTGTTTCTAAAAGAGACTTTGGCAAAATTGCCTTGGAGCTGGATTCTTTTTGTTAAGTGCTTGCTTAATACACTTTGTGTACATCTAGGTTTGTTATGTTCGGTTCCTTCTTAGAAACTGGGTCTTGTTTTATATCCTCACCTATTTTGTTGTTAATTATTTTGGTTAACTTCTCAGCTGTATGAAATCCAGTGTTAGTATTACAGCATTTAAGTTTAGTCACTCTTGCTGATCTGGCTTTCCATCTGTGTGTATTGCTTCTTGAGCTTCCTTATTCCTTTCCCATTATTCTGGTGCCTCCCCAAGGAGAAAAACAGTCCAGTGTGACCAAGCCAAAACTCTTGGAATGCTCATGATAACACAGATCCTCAGGAGCACCTGTGAGATGGACCAGCTGCAGGACTGGAACATCTCAGATCCTTTACTGCCTCTTCTTTTCCCTTGAGTGATGTTGGCATGGAAGAGCAGCTGATCTGAGTTAAAGCAGAAGGGATGTGTTGGACAGCCACCTAGGTACCAGAGAGGCTTTAGTTCAGATAATGACAGTGGTCCTTAAAATACTGCTAGCAGAAGATAGCCCTGTACCCACCACACCCTGCTTCCCTGCTGGCTGAACCAGCTTCTTGCTCTTTGAAGATTCCTTTGTTCACAGTTGTGAATTTAAGGGCGCAGTGTGGGAATTCGTCTTCAGTCTGTTACAGTTTTGATTCAATACAGGGTGTTACATTCCTGCTCAGGAATCTAAACAAGCATTCTTTGGCCTACAGAGTCTTTTGTGAGAAGTGGCTATGAAAAAAAAATTACTCAAGGAGCCTTAAAAATTGCCCTTTTGTGTTTTACTCTGGTTTTCTCCTTATGCTTGTAGACTCCTGTGGAAATGTTCTTATGGGGATTGCTTTAATTTTATATCTTTTATATTTATACTTGTAGTTCCTACATGCAGATCTTTTTGAGTGATAAATATTACAAACAGCAGCATTCTGTGGATGCTGCATAATCTTGGTGGTAATGGGCTAAATATTTGTGATTCTCGTTGCCCTAGATCAATGGGAAGCTTCATGTGTAATAACCTGTTGAAGCTTAAAGTTTTAGAAACTAACTTTTTAATAGTTTGAAATTAAAAGTCGGCGTGTTTCTCGTATTTCTTCATTCCTAGAGACCCTTCCAGTGATGTTTCTGGGCAGGAAAATATTTTGAATTACAAAACAATCGAAAATCTCATGTCTTCAAAATATCAGCATATACAACACCTTCTTTAGCTTTTTCTCATATTTTAAGTCTTTTTCTATGTGTTTGGATTAAGATATGTGCTTGTCTTTACAAAGCTTAAATATGGCTCTCAGTGTCTTGCCTTAGACCTTCATTTTTGTGCTTAATTAAAGGTTTAGATGGAGTGTGAGTTCTTAATTATAGTGATGCTGAGACATGCAGAGCTTCCAGTATGGTAGATAGTTTTGAATTATGCTAAAACTTGTGTAATTAGGGAGGGAGATGCAGATTACATTTATTTTTATTAAAGTCATCTGGTTATAATTTGAGCAAGAGGAAGGGTCAGAGGTCAGGTAGTAAATCATGCATTTGTCTGTGCTATTGTCAGTTTTGAGGACTGTGAGCCAGTTCCATCTCCTGAAAAAACTCATAGTGTGAGTGTTGCCAACTCAGTGTGTAAAGTATGTTTGTAAAAAGACTTCAAGATCTGGGTGCTTAAAGTTTGCCATGAAACCAAATAATCCTGTCACTTAGTCAGGATGCGCTGTTGGGGTGTTGTGCACTCACTTCGCTTGTTTCTCTGACAGAGCCTTCATTCATTACCAAGCTTCTTAAATGATTCTTGGAATTTCTTGGAATTTGGAGTCTCTCTGTTTTCTTACTCTGTCTGTTCTTTTCATCTTTGTCTTCCCTCCTTCATGATGAGAGCAGTGCCTTAGTTTCCTGTCTGTGCTGTCTTTGCAGAACTGCTTGGTGACATCCTGAAAGATCAGCCACAGGAGGCAGATGGAATAGACTCAGTGATTGTTGTGGATAACGTGCCCCAGGTTGGACCAGACCGACTGGAGAAACTGAAGAATGTCATCCACAAAATATTTTCCAAGTTTGGCAAAATTATCAATGAATTTTATCCAGAAGCAGATGGAAAAACGAAAGGGTAAGTCATGATAACTCCAACTGGAAAAAGAACTGAAGCACAGCTCTGGCTTACCTTTGATTGTTAGTGTCAATACTTTCTGGCCAGTTTTTATGGTGATCTCATAGTGTTATCATTACCTTCTTCACCTCAGCCTGTGCAGTCTTGACATCAGTCTCAGTGATAAACAAGTTCCTGAGGGAACTGAGAAGCTGAATAGCTCATTAAACTCCATAGTGGAGGGTGGTGGAGATTAATTGTGGAAATAGTTTAGCTGGATTTGGAGACAAAATTCTGTGCTACATGAGGAATTTTTTCTTAGTTTTCTGCTATGGCAGAAGTTAAAAACTTAGTAGCAATGGCTGGACTGTTTGTTGCAAAATAGATTGTCAGTATCTGTAGCATTTATTCTGAGTATTGGAGCAATCCATACTTTAGAAGGCATAAAAAGAGTTTTCTGGAGTGGAGGGATTGTTGCTTCTGTGAGATCAGCATGAAAATTATTTTATCTCTGTGTCCATACCTCTGAGACACTGGTGTTCAGGATCTCATTGGTTTTAGTCTGCTGGCTCCAAGCTAGGGTGGATTAAGTGGCCAGAAGGAAGCCGAGTTCTGTAATTGAAAAACAATGGTGATGCTTTGAGATGCCTGTGACAGCAAGTTACAGTTCCTAAACATCACCTGTTACTCAGGGAAGAGCTGTGGATGTAACCTGCATGTTCCTGTGTCACCCTGTTGTCCTGGTTGTGTTCAGCTTGCACTCACTGCTATGTCTGGCCCATTTCAGATAGGATATCAGATTAACTGAGGCCAGGCCTAGACAAATGTGCAAATCTATGGCCAGAATGGAGATTATTTGCTGTTGACCCTAATTGGTTAGGGACAAGACAAGAAGTTGTCTTGTAGATGCTCTGTAGTGATTTCTTAATTAACCCTCATTATTTCTTTTTTATTTTGGGCCTGTTCTGTAGTCAACAATATGTTGTACTTTTGTTTTCTTTCCTTGCAGCTACATCTTCCTGGAGTACATGTCTCCCTCCCATGCTGTGGATGCTGTGAAGAATGCAGATGGATACAAGCTGGATAAGCAGCACACTTTCAGAGTCAACCTCTTCACAGACTTTGATAAGTGAGTGCAGCAATTGTGTGTTATCTGTAGGTTTGAGGATTCTAATCCTGAGTGCCTGCAGGAGTGTAACCAACCAAATTGCTCTTTCAGGTACATGACAATCAGTGATGAGTGGGAAATCCCTGAGAAACAGCCATTTAAGGATTTGGTAAGGAATTTTTGGAAAAGTGGAAAGAATATTCAGCTTAATATTAAATGGTTACTTCACTGCTGAAATGTCCATATGGAAATAGAAGTGATGTGTTAATGGTGTTGTAAATAGCAGTGCTGATCACATGCTCCTGTTCCTTCATGCAGTGATGGGAGGAACTCGGTGTTTCTGCATAATAGTTACAGTGTGAAGCTTAATTTACTCTTATTATTTAAGAGTGAATAATAATTTTGCACAAGTCATTTAAAAATAGATTTAAAACTATCTTTTTATACTCTTAATTGTTTGAGGCAAACTTTGGTGTTTGTTACCAGTTACTTTGTAAATAGTCTTGTGGAAGAAAGAATAGTTTGCTTTTTCATCAAATACCAAATGATTTCTTTCTAAAATAAGTATTAAACATCATCAAAACACCTTGAAGGTCCACCTGTTTATGGTGAGCTCTCAGCCTCCAGCATGCAGTAGTTGGAATTGTTTAATTTCACTTCAAAAACTTGTTTGCAGTGGTAAGACCCAAAGTTGCACTCCCTGGTAAAACCAGCTTCCACCTGCCACGTAGATACTAATTTGTGGAACTTGTTGACTTAGCCTGTGACTCACTAATAATCTCTTCTCTGTTTTTCTCAGGGGAATCTCAGATACTGGTTGGAAGACCCTGATTGTAGGGATCAGTACAGTGTGATCTTTGAGTCAGGAGACCGGACATCCATTTTTTGGAATGACATCAAGGAACCTGTTCAAATTGAGGACAGAGCAGTGAGTGTCCTGGGGGTGCTGGAGATTGCAGATACACTGCCAATCTCCTTCATTTTATGACATTGCAGCTTTTTAAAATGAAAAAGCTTTTTTTTCATTGCTGGAATAACTTTTTCTTCCTTGTGAAGAGTGGTGAAATCACATCCTTTAGAATTAGACTTAGCTGCTTAGGTAAGAAAACTATGAAATGAACTTTTAAAAAATTTGTAGTGATGAGGTTTTTTTGTTGTTTTTTTTTTTTTAAACTGGTCTGTGATGCCCATTAGTTTCCTTCATCTCTTTGTTATAGGTGATTCAGAAAGACCTGAGAATGCAAAGTCAGAGTTTGAGGAGCACTATTCATTCGAGCTGAATATGTGCTTATGTTTGCTGCTCCAGATGACTCCTTGCTTTTGTGCTGACCACAGAGGTGTTAAAGAGGAATAGCTGGTTTGGTAATGGCATAAAAAAGGGAGAGTTAGTCTGCCTGTCTGCTGCAGGCACTGCACTTGCTGGGAACTGTTAGGACCCAGGAGCATTTTCCTTAATAACCACTGTGCATTTGCAGTAGGAGGAAGTTGGCTCTGGGATGGTGAGAATATTTGCTCATCACCATGGTCTCCAGCTGTGGTCTGTGTTGCTGAGATCTCTCTAGCTTAGCTGAAGGTCCAGAGCTGTGTTGTTCAGAGGTTTGAAATACTTACCCTTACTTCTGAGAACAGTGTGTTATGAAGGCTGAAAGAAGGAAATCCAGGGTGTTAGGTGGGTTTAATTGTTACTCTGCAAGCGATGTCACTGTACCTGAAAAACATCTTTGGTGATCTGTAAGTTGAAAAGGTCTCAGTTGACAATTTTCAACCTGAAGCATAGGTACTGTACATTATGTGCATGAAATAAAACTCCACAAGTACCACAAATCCTGACATCTTCACTTAGCAAATGGACTTACAAAATGTACTGCTACAAGCCACACATGAATTCTTTCCCTTTTAGGGACACAGCATGAAATTAAACTTTTGTCTGTACATTTTTTTTTTTTAAAATCCAGAGGTGGACAGAGACCTATGTCCGTTGGTCTCCCAAAGGCACCTACCTGGCTACGTTCCACCAGAGGGGCATCGCTCTGTGGGGTGGAGAGAAGTTCAAGCAAATTCAAAGGTTTAGTCACCAAGGAGTGCAGCTTATTGACTTCTCACCCTGTGAAAGGTACAGAGCATGATACTGGTTTGGGCTAAGGGGTCAAAAACTTGAGGCATCAGCAGCATCCTCCAAAGCTGGAGTGCTGAAATTAATTTCTTAAGGTTTTTCTTTTACATTTAAGAGCTCTGGAGAGAAGGATAAAATGATTCCAGTACTCATTGGAGTTTTCAAGTAACACTTTTGGAAACAGTTGAGTTTTATGCTTCTTTTATATTAAAGAGGTTATTTACTTTTCAGTGGAGAAGCCCAGCATCCCTCTAATTTGGGTTGGATAAGGTTAATGAACTTTGGTTTGAAACCAGTGTTAGTCTCATGCCAGAACTAAATAATAGGCAACAGTGTATTTGGTGAGTTCCCCTCCCTTGTAACATCAATCTGGAACCTTTTTAGCCAGAGGGATGCTAGGGAAACTTTCTCCTCCTTTATCATCCTATTGTTATTTTTCCCTCTCTTGAAAAATCCCATTAGAGAAATTGCTGTTTTAAAAATGCCTGATATTTAAATACTACTTGGATGAAAGCCTGCTAGTACTGACATGTTAGCTGAAGTTTCAATACTGAATTGGATTATTTCTTTTGTAGGTATTTAGTGACCTTCAGCCCTCTGATGGACACACAGGATGACCCTCAGGCTATCATCATCTGGGATATTCTGACTGGCCAAAAGAAGAGAGGATTCCACTGTGAAAACTCTGCTCACTGGCCTATTTTTAAGTAGGTTAAGAAACAGAATTAGAGGAGAGAGTTGTGGTCCCAAGCTTCATTTAATAAATTTAATTTTTAAATTTTTTTTTCTTTCTTGCTTAGATGGAGTCATGATGGTAAATTCTTTGCTCGAATGACTTCAGATACCCTCAGCATCTATGAAACACCTGTAAGTTCTTCTTGCCTTTTTTGCATAATAATGGTAGTAAAAAGTACATGTGTAAATATAAAAATGTTACTAACTTGAAAATTCATCCTTTTCTTATCTTTTAGTCTATGGGTTTGTTGGACAAAAAGAGCTTGAAAATCAATGGGATAAGGTGAGTGTATTCCCCTGTAAACATTACTGTGCTCTTTAGCTGGAATCTTTTAGTCTGGGGATTTGTTATGGCAAGAGGAGTCTTCAGACTTGCCTGGAGCAAAGAGCTTTACATGTTGAGGTGGTCAAATTAGCCTAAGTGGCAGAAAGAAAGGGAAAACTTCCACTTGTTGATGAGCACACTTGGTAGATCCTGTGCTTTGAAATCCTCTTTGAGGTGCTGCTTAATCCAGGGTCTAATTTGGGAGTTCAGTTCCTTGTCTACAGAACCAGACTGGAATGCAGTTTGTTAGGGAATATCTCCCTAACAAGGTGGTTGTGCTGGCTTAGAGCAGTGTGCTGTGTCTGCACAAGACACTTTGACTCCTGTGAGAATTTCTAAAGTACATCTGTGTAAAACAACAAGAAAATTAGGTGTACCCAGGTGCAGGAAGATGATCTCTATGGTAATTTAATAGGATTTATTTTGGCTCATTTGTTCCTAGATCTTTGGCAGTTATTCTGTGTGCAACCCCTGGTTTTTGGTGACATGTACTAATGAGACAACATTGGTGATACAGCAAATTTATATAACTGCTTAAAAATCTCTTTAGGTATCATTATTAAACTCTCCTTAGTTATGTATCTGTGCCTGTGTTTATTATTGAGAGCTGATCTTTGTGCAACATTCAGATACAATGAGGAAAGTGGTTTCTGCTTGTAGCATCTCTAACTAAAAATGAAAATATTATTTTTTACACTTTGTTCCTTTAGAGACTTCTCATGGTCTCCAGGTGGTAACATAATTGCTTTCTGGGTGCCTGAGGACAAAGACATCCCAGCAAGAGTGACTTTGATGCAGCTGCCTTCTAGACAAGAAATTCGTGTGCGGAATTTGTTCAATGTAGTAGATTGCAAACTGCACTGGCAGAAGAACGGGGACTACCTGTGTGTGAAGGTAGACAGGACTCCCAAAGGCACACAGGTACATGGATTCTGATTTATTGGGAACTTGTGGTTCTGCCTCATGCTTCCTTTTCCTTTTCTGTCTTTAAATAAAGGCACTGTAGTTTTTTATTTTTTCTGTTTGATTTTGAAGCATGTGGAAAGCAGAATATGTGTAATGTTTGCATTAATCCACAATTTGCTTTGACTTTAGAGGCCTCTTGGTCTCTGAGAGGTCTGTGCATCACCTCTTCTGCTCAGAATTAAGCAGCTGTTGAACATCAAGCTGCATAATGTGTCACATATTCCTCTGTCTTAATTGAATTTTATAACAGTCTGGGGAAAAAAAAAGCTTTTCTGCAATTCTGAAATTATTCTTTACCAAAAACATTCCAAATTTTTTCTGATAAAAAGGCATATTGTATTTATCTGCTCTCCTTAAAGGAATAAACCTTGTCTCACTCTCATCCTGTGTCCTAACAGGCTGATTGTGGAGTTGTCCTTCTATGCCTAGTGATAAATTATTTACTCTGCTGTCTTTCTGCTGGGTATTGAGCTGATTTTGGCCTTTACAGGGAGTAGTGACCAACTTTGAAATATTCCGCATGAGAGAGAAACAGGTGCCAGTGGATGTGGTGGAAATGAAAGGTAGTGCCAAGTATTTCCTTACTTTTGAGCTTGAACTTTTCTATAGAGATGCTTGGGTCTTATAAATTCTTGTCAACACATGACATAATTAGGAATTTACTCTTTGTAAAAGAGCTGGATTTTAATGTTGCAGAATGTCTTGTGAAAATGAGAAATCAAAATTTCTGTTGCTGTTCATTCTTGTGACTGACTTGATAAATGACAGAGCTGAAAATGTGTTATTAATAAAATGGTAGGGTTGATAATATGAAAGTATTTTATAGATGGGGGAAGACTTAGAGCTGTAGTTAGAAGTACTTCCCCTAACTCCCTGCAATTGCCTTATCAACCTGTATTTTAAAAGAAAATCTGTTAACTGATGGGTTCCCTCTTTGGTAACTACTTGAAATCAGAGGTTTGTATTGTCCCTTAACAGAGTTGTTGCTCCTCTTGTTACAGAAAGCATCATAGCCTTTGCTTGGGAGCCAAATGGAAGCAAGTTTGCTGTGTTGCATGGAGAAACTCCACGAATTTCAGTTTCCTTTTACCATGTTAAAAACAACGGGAAAATAGAACTCATAAGTAAGTGAAAAACAAGTGAGAAGTGCAGATACTAAACATTTTGCATGGTAATAGATGCAATAAACTCAAAATTGCAGCTGTTTGTGATGTTTTGTGAGAAATTAGTGGGGTTCATACTTGTAATTGATGGCGTTGGATTGAGATATTTTTTCTGAAGTTGTCTTGTTTCTTTTCAGAAACATTTGACAAACAGCAGGCAAACACGATATTCTGGAGTCCCCAGGGGCAGTTTGTAGTGTTGGCTGGCCTCAGAAGGTGAGTGTTACACCACCACATTGTTTTTAAAAGAGGAAAAGAGTTACAGTAGCTCACCAAGAAGTGTTTGGTGTCCCTGTCAATGCTGATTGCTGTAATCCTGATAGAGCTGTGCAAAAGCAAAGGCAGAGCAGAGGTGCAACTTCATGATGTATCTTAGTCCTTTGCAGCTTTCACTTCCTATTTTTGCCACACCAAATAAAGAATGCATTTTTCAGCAGAAAAGTAGATTTTTGGAAATACCTTCCAGCTGTTTAAGTTAAATACTGACTCTGAGCCAGTCCAGTTTGGACATGCTTCATGGCTCTTGTGATGCATTTTGTTGTCATTGCCTTGTGCCCTTTCATGGGCAATACCTGTTAATGACAGTGCTGCTTTGTGAAAGAAATATCAAGAAAGTTTCACTTCAGAGCAAGTGAAAATTATTGCTGTGAACCAGTCAAGTAATATTTGCATTCATGCACTTTCAAACAAGCACTGCTGTTCATCTTAGAAATCTTTTCTTTAATCTTTTCCTCACTACTATGTCTAAGCAAATGGATGTTAAACTTTGGCTGTAGCTTGCCCAGAGTATGTTTTGACTGTGACTTTTACCCATTTCATTTGTATTCTCAAGGGTCCCTAAATATAGAACCAGAAGTGTTGTTCTTACATGATGTTTTGTTTTATCCACTGCATTCCTTTCCAACAACAGAGACTGGTACAAACCTGTCTCTTGGCTGCTGTGAGACTGTTTATAATGAGGAGTTGTAGAGATGCAGCTTGTGAAATGTTTTTTAAAGGCCAGGCTGTGCTGGTGTGTAAAGCAATGTCTTGTTTTGCCGTGCAGCATGAATGGTGCCTTAGCATTTGTTGACACGTCTGACTGCACCATGATGAACATCGCTGAGCACTACACAGCCTCAGACGTGGAGTGGGACCCCACAGGCAGATACATTGTCACCTCTGTGTCTTGGTGGAGCCACAAGGTACTGATGCACCTCTTTTCCCCACCCCTGCTTGCCCTTGCAGTGCTTTTGGAAAGGGCTATTGATTAGGAAGAGAAAATGAGCACCTGTCACTGGTCAAATGACATAACCACCACCACAGTTTAAAACATTAATTTCTGAGCACTCCAGTGTTAAGTTAAAGGTTATTTTGGCTGAGCTGCTGCACTGCTCTTCCAGGTGGACAATGCATATTGGTTATGGACCTTCCAAGGCCGTCTGCTTCAGAAAAACAACAAAGACAGATTCTGTCAGCTGCTCTGGAGACCACGACCAGCTACCCTGCTCAGCGAGGATCAGATAAAGGTGGGGTATTGCAGGGACTTTGTGCTGACATGGGTTTGGTGTATAAAGCATGGTGTACTCCCTCTTCTTGAGGATGAGGTTTGTTACACAACTGCCTTTTGCCCTGAATGTGTGAATAGATACGCTGCTGTGTGGGACCTCATTTCTGGGAATGTCTGCAGATATTAACTGTATTATAAGCTCAAAATAGAAGTGATTAACCGTTGTTCTTACAGTTAGGGTATGATGAAAGGGTATACAGAAGAGTAAATTGAATTTTGCGCTTCAGACTTGGCTAGTTATTTGTGTACAGAGGCACTTACATGATCTATAAGCCAGAAGGCACAAAATTATAGTGGTGGGGAATTATAGTGAAGGGGAATTGCCTAGCAGAGAGATGTTTTTCAGAAGGGTATAGCCTCCTTTGGCCTAGAGAAGGTGGTTGTAATTGCTAGTCTGGTACTCCAGTTGAAATAAAATTTCCTGTTTCACAGCAAATTAAGAAGGACCTGAAGAAATACTCCAAGATATTTGAGCAGAAGGATCGCCTGAGCCAATCCAAAGCTTCAAAGGCAAGACACTTTTGAAATTTAATATAGATTAAACTCTTGTAGCCTGTCCTTAGTTTGTAGGTGATATGTAAGTTACATTTCCTGTATCACAAGTGTTCATTTGATTCAGAGATTCATATTCAGAGAGGTGCCACTGTAAAGAGTCTAGAGAGGAACTGGTTATGTCATGGTAAAATTTTGGAGTTCTTACCATGTTGCTGCATTAGTATTTAAATTAAGAAAAACTCTTTCAATTAGAAAAAAGGACACCACACCTAGACATCTTCTGATTAGAGAAGGTGTTTATGAGAACAAAGCCTGATTCAGGAATACCTGGGGGAGTGTTTGGGAGGTTGAGCAGCCCTCTGTCCCTGCAGGAACTCTTGGGGTGTGTTTGTTGGGGAGGTTGAGCAGCCCTCTGTCCCTGCAGGAGCTGGTGGAGCGGCGGCGCACGATGATGGAGGAGTTCAGGAAGTACCGCAAGATGGCACAAGAGCTGTACATGGAGCAGCGCAACGAGCGCCTGGAGCTGCGCGGGGGTGAGGCACCCAGGAGCCTCCTGCAGGGCCCAGCCCCTTCTCTTCTCTCTCTGCTTCCTGCTAAAGCCAGCCTCATGTTCTCTGGAGGGTTTTTGTACTTCTTTATCCTGAATCGTGGCAGGATTTAAGGGGGAAAAAAGGCATTGGCTAGACCTCGGGATAAAACTGTAGTAGGAGACAGTGATGCCTTGGTTGAATACCTTTCACATGTACTTGTTATGATTTAGAGCACCAAATACCTCTTTACCTCTTGTTTCCCTCCTGGTCTAAGGGCTGTTTCTGCCAAGAGCATCAAATCATTCCATTGCTGCCTTGTTTGTGTGTTCAGTATTGATGTTTTCTCCATTGCAGGGGTAGACACAGATGAGCTGGACAGCAACGTCGATGACTGGGAGGAGGAGACTGTGGAATTTTTTATCAATGAAGAAATTATTACCCTTGCAGAACCAGAGTAATTAATAAAACTGTGGTAAGATAACATAACTCTTGAGAGAAACTCTCTGTCAACTGTATGGCTATATATAGAGTTGATAATTTGCTGTAGGGAGTTAGGTCTGTCTCTTGCACTGGTGAATGTGTTGTTCTCTGAATTGGTTTGTTTTTTTCTGTGGCTGGGAAAGACAAGGGTTTTTAAAAGGAATTGCAGACAGTCAGATTTGTGAGTTGTACTGAACAGAATACTCTGTCCCTCCTGTCTTGCCAGAGAGATCAAACTCACAACAAAGTCAGGGTCAGCTTATGAGCATAGTATTGCAGACCTCTAAGTTTGTCCTTTAATGAGCTTGATATTGTATTGCGGAGGAAAAATACTTTGACAGACACTGACAGGATTTAAAACTTGCAGTGGGTTCCCTCTCTGCAAGAGAGAAGGAAGGCAGACTGGAAATATGCAGCTGTAAATAACCCTGCAGTTCTTCAGCCTCCAGATATCTAAAGAGCTCAGGTACCTCTTGGAGCTGTAGAAAAATAATAGCCTTGATACCTTTGACTATATTTGGGTGTGGCTTATGTGTTCCATATGTGGGAGATCTTTTTATGGAGGGAAGAGGGAGAGAAGGTGCTTAGTGTATGGATTTAAACCACATGAGTTTAGGAGGAGGTGAAACACAAGCTGGTGTAGCCTTTCACCTGCTCAGCTTCTGAGGTTCAGCTGTTTGTATAAAAGCACAGTAACTAACTCACTTTTTTTGTTTTTCTGCAGCTCCACCAGACCTCGTGCTGAAAAGAAGTTTGTTTTCTGAAAGCCTATATCAACTTTGGAATTCTTAATCCATATTCTTGCACTCTGGAAGGGTGGATGCACCAGATTTTCTCCATTCTGACACATTGTAGTGCCTTTAAGTCTTGCTGCCTGCTGCAGTGAGATACTGGAAAGGCGCTGCTTTTAAATTTATATTATTTTTTTTTTCTAGGGTTTGATTATTTTTTTTTTCTTTTTAAATCCACTACTACCAGTATTTACTTCCCAACTCCTGTGCAGTCCTTGCCAGCTGGCAGTTTTTGCCTCTTGCCAGTGAGGTGAGATTCACCAGTGCACCCCTGTCTCACACACACGATGTTTGGGTTCCAGGACTCTCTCTGTGTCCCCAGGGCATGGACAGCTGTTGGTTTGGGTTGGGGAAAAGTCACCAGAACCATTTCTTGTATGATGTGTTTTAGTGTGCTGAAGCAGCACTACAGCGGGCTATACCCTCCTCCTTTCAGATTGTGAAAGGATGTCTCCCTCAAAGAGCTGAATATGGAAATAAAAGCAGACCTATACTAAAACCAGGCTGGCTGTGTGTTGTTTGTGGGGAATTATTCCCTGAATGATCAAAGTCAAACATCACCCAGTAATGAGAGTGTGTTTGCTGTATTGCCTAATGGCTCCCTTGGATTTTTTTCAAATCTCAGTTCCTCATGGTCCTTCTGGCTTTGTGTTGTGGCTGCTTGGTTTTTTACAATATGGTACAGCTCATTAATCTGTCACATTGACCTGCTCATGGTGGTGGAGTGACTAGAAAATGACTGGATTCTTAAACCATTTGCAAACTGATAAAAGCCTCAGGAATTACTGGGTTGGTGTATCTTACTAGTGAAAACTGCAGGCTTCCAGAGCACTGCCCTGTGCACGTGCTTTTTGTTCCTTACAGTACCTGGTTCCATTTCCAAAGCCCTCCAAGCTCAGCATGGAGAACTCTCCTCACAGCTGGTGCAGCAGCTTCTCTGTATTTATATTTGTGAGTAGAACTGGGTATTGTCAGAGCAGTGATTGAGGCTGGCCTGTTCCTTGCCCTTAGAGAGTAAGGATGTTGCTGTCTCCTGGGTGAGCAGGAAAATTGCCAAGGTGAGCACTTTTGGCTGGCTTTCCTTCCACTGGTACAGCAAGGTGGGACAGCTCTGGACTGGGAGCCCTCTGGGCACAGGACAGCTGCAGATGGCCAAGGGACAGGGATGTTCTCAGCACTTTGGCATCAAGTAAATCTGCTGCGATGGCCAGTGCACAAATGCCTCAATTAACTCCTGTGTCCTCTTCACCTGGAAGTTTTCAAAATTATTTTCCCATAAATGATACTGACTTAGTTTCAACAACTCCCTCTGTAATCACCATGTTGTTTTTCCAAAAATGTATTAATTTCCAGTTTTCTGCATTTGTTCATTCATAAGATTTAAGTTTACTCCACAGTATTTCCTAGCCTCATTTCTCAATTGGACTGGAAAGAAATACTTTCTGGTAAAACAATGCAGAAGAGCTTAGAGCATGAATAACATGAAATGGTTTGGATTGGAAAGGATGTTAAAGCTCATCCATTTCCACCCCCTGTCATGGCAGGGACACCTTCCCCTATCCCAGGTTGCTCCAAGCCCTGTCCAACCTGGCCTTGGACACTGCCAGGGATGGGACAGCCACAGCTGCTCTGGGAATCTGTGCCAGGGCCTCAGCACCCTGATGGCTTGAACTTGCATGGCAAGAATCATTTTATGACCCTTTTGTTGTGAAGAGCTGACTTCTCAACCATTTTTTTACTCATCAGTGGAGCTGGAAGGTTTTTTCCCATCTTCATGCAATGAAGGTTTAATAGGCTACTGTTTTATTCCTGGCTGTTTCCTAAGTAATTAAATTTAAGTGTTGAATGAATTGAGTTCTAAGATGCTTCTCTGAAGTGTGCATCATCAGTGGAGGAAAAAACAAGACAAAAATTGCATCCAGAATTGTTCCTGCAGCAGCTTTGGAATCTGATGAGATCTTGTACTGGCCTGCAGTTCAGACCTTTTCTCATCTAACACCACCATTTCTGACATCACTCCCTTCAATTACTGCATCTTTTCTCTTGTGTTTCCTACTTCACATGCTTTCTGCAAATTACATGCTACTGAAATTGCTTTATGGGAATGTACTTGGTAAATTATCCTCATTGCCATATCTGGGAATAGCACTGGGAGGTGGAGAAGGGAGGAGGGTCCTGTGGGATCGAATCCATCAGTGTAGCTTTGAATTCTCTGCCACTGCTGCTCAGCCTGTGCCTTTGGAAGGGCTTCAGAAGGATGGCCAAAGCAGAAGCAGGTTGCTAGGTCCTGTCTAAAGCTGTGTTTGGTGGGGGAAAAGGCTTCCCTCAGCATTTGTACCTCCACTGGGTGCCCTTAAGGGTCCAGAATTTGGGTGGGAAAGGAAATAACCTTAAGCATTAAGATGGTATCTCTCCTTGGTTTTGTTTAAGTATTGTATGAAGTATTTTTAATGATTACTCTTAAATAGCAGGATTAACTGGACCAATTTGTATAATCCTGGGCTAGTCTTCACTCTGTCTTTATTTTGGATTTGTGATAAATATTCTCATGACCTTTTAACCATCTACAGCCCTTAATGCAACTTCACAGAACAAATTTTGGTCACTTGCTCTACTAAGTCTTAACTTCTTAAATTCTAATATTTTTTCATTAAGCCTTGCTGTAACTTTTATGAGTTTTGACTCCTTTACTGTCAATAAATAATGAATACAAAAGGTGATTTTCTTGTCAGTTTTTTTTAATGAGTTGTTGTAGTGCATGGACTCCTGGTGGTCCTGGGCTCCCTGGTCCAAGCAGGGGAGGAAAAAAATCAGACTTCCACTATCAGTACGTGATTTAAAGCAAAAATTGTGTATAAGTAATCTGCAGAGAAAACTGCAGTAGGGTGAGTTAGTCTGGTCGTGGTGGTGTCACAGTGATCCTCATTGTCCCCATCTCTTTGGGACCTGAGTGACAGACTCACAACAAGCAGCCAAAAAGCAGCTGGGATTAAAATCCTACCAGAGTCCTCACAATTCCTGCAGGGCCTCAGCATCTCTGTGCTGATCCCAGTAAGAAGAATGCTTTGAAAATGTAATCCTGTCTAAAGTTTTAACCTTCAACACCATGCCTCTCAGTTAAACTGAAGCACTGCTCTCACAGTGTGCTGAAACAGGATTGGGGCAGACACAGAAACCTCTGCTCCAACTGGAATCGCTTAAAATAAAGTCAATAATATGTGGAATACCTTGCATTCCTCTCTAATGCAAGGAAAAGCCTTAGTACTTGGTGTGACCTGGCTCCACATGCTGCTCCTTTTGGGTTTGTTTTCTTACCCTCAGTGGCTGGGGCTCCCAGATGCAGTGATTAATTTAAACTCTGTTCTGGAGTTTAAGGCTGTCCAAGAGACTTGCATGTTCCCCTCCACCTCCTGTAGAAATTGGGATTATGGTGTACAGGATAATATTTTTAAATGCTTTTAAGAGATGTGGGAATGAGCTCCTCATAGCAATATCCCTCAGCCCTGTTTGGAGAGCTGATTAAACTGCAATTAACTTATTCTTGTGACTATTAAAAGCTGTCTAAATTTAGGGAACTCACCTGGTACTCTGAGATGTTCACAGAGAAGAAATATTCCTTTACTGCTGCTGGAACTACTCAAAATTGTCTATTACAGTGCTTGAGACTGGGAGCTTTTGGTGAAACCCTCATTTAATTGGTACATGGCTCATTATTGTGAAGACAAATCTGGTTCCTATAGAAACTAGTTGCTTGTGACTGGTGGGGCTGTAGAACAAACCTGTTTTGATAAGTGCTCACTGGGCACAGCATCATTCCTATGAAATGTTTTAGCAGCATCAGCTCTTCTGCCAGGAGCTGCAAAGGGGGTGTCACTGTGTTTTATGAGAGCAAAAACACAAATAGAAAAGTGAAAACATAATTTTTCAAATATCTTAATATCCAAGATCCCAAATGCAGCTCTTAGGTGGAATTTCACACAGACCCTCTGCCAGGCACACAGCTTTGGGGTTACTCACCCACAGTAAATGAGGGCCAGGATCCCACTTCAGGGGGCTCATTAACCCCACAGCAGCATCTCCTCTGAGGCTTCACCTGTATCTAAACAGGCTCAATTACACTCGCTCCTGTCTGTTACCAATGCCCACAAATAGGTTGTGTCACTGTGTTTCAAATACTGGAGTCAAGTTATGTCTGTGTTTCAAACAGAGCAGAATGTTTCTGACTGAGCTGTGGCGACAGGCACTGGCACTTCATTGTTGCTTTATAATCACTCCAGTTCTGAGATGAATTCCAGAAGAATTCCAGCTGCAGAGGAGCCCTGCGGGACCTGCACAGATCAGGTCCAACCTGCTCTGGTCAGGTTGAACAGGCTCAAAATGATCGGTACCTAGGATTAAACAAAATGGGCGCTTAGTGAAATGCAATTCCCTTTCTTTGTCATAGATAACCTTAACCCGTGTTTTGGGAACACCAGGGAGATCTGTAACTGTGCTCAGCTCTGCAGCTGTGGGTACCCCAGTCCCAGCCCTCCAAAGGTTCCAGCTGGCTGCAGCAATGAAACGGTTGAATTCACTCTGCCACTTTCCCTGTCAGTCAGTTAGAGCCCTGCTGTGCTGGAGACAGACAGAGGCAGAGGGAGGAAGAATTTGTCAAGATAAAAGTGCAAATCATGGGAGAAGAACAGGTTTAAACTTTATAAACTTCATTAAACTCCCTAGGCTTTAAAGCTGTAATGTTTTGAGTTTGATGAGCAGAAAAGAAGCAGCAAGAAGCTGTGACTGTGGCTGGTGCTTGGCCAGAGCTGAGCCCTGCTGCAGGGAGCTCTGGGTGGCCCCAGCACAAAAAAGCCACCTGTGCCTGTGTGTGCAGGTGGCCTTTTGCCCTCAGAGGTGCTGAGGTGGAGGAGGGAGCTGCACTCAGCTGAGTACAGGTGAGCTGGGGCTGTACCAGGGTACAGGTGAGCTCTGGGGCTGTAATTGGGTACAGGTGAGCTGTGGGGCTGTACCTGGGCACAGGTAAGCTCTGGGGCTGGGCCTGGGTACAGGTGAGCTGAGGGGATGTACCTGGGTACAGGTGAGCTGGGCCTGTGCCTGGATACAGGTGAGCTGGGGTTGTACCTGAGTACAGGTGAGCTCCTGGGCTATACTTGGGTACAGGTGAGCTCTGGGCCTGTACCTGGGCACAGATGACCTGAGGCTGTGCCTGGGTATGGGTGAGCTATGGGGCTGTACCTGAGTACAGGTGAACTGGGGCGCTGTACCAGGGTACAGATGAGCTGGGGCTGTGCCTGGATACAGGTGAGCTGGGGTTGTACCTGAGTACAGGTGAGCTGAGGGGCTGGGCCTGGGCACAGGTCACAGGTGAGCTATGAGCTGTACCTGGGCACAGGTGAGCTCTGGGGCTGTATCTGGGTACAGGTGAACTGAGGGGCTGGGCCTGGGCACAGGTGAGCTGGGGTTGTACCTGGGAGCAGAGGAGCCCCCATGATGGACACCAGGGACTGTCTTAGGTAGCCGTGGGCCACCACAAGCCTCTGGCTCTTCTGGTTCATGTGCAAGCACTTGCTTTCCAATCCTGCCAAACTCCTGCCTTTCCTGAGACACAGCAGGGACACAGCTTCCCATGCAGGGGCACTTCTCTTTTTCCAGTTCTGCATCTTTCACCTCTTGCTCACCTCTGTAAGAGGCAGGAATTGCAGAAGGCCCCACTTACCTCTCCTACATTGCTACATCTATTTACATATTTTTATTGTGCCCTTGTTATTTACCTTCATTTTCAATGTAAATCTCATTATTTTTATTGTGCTTCATCTGATCTTGTGCTTCATCAGATCTCTCTCTGAACCCTTCCTGAACACACACTAATTCTGTAATTTATCTTGTCTCCACAAATTAATCACATGGTAGCAGTCCTCAGAAGCAAAAACAGCATGAATCTCTTTTTCCCCTTTATGGATTACAAATGCAATTTTTGTTTAGCACCTTACTTGTGAAATATCTTTTTTTTTTCCCTTTTCTATTTTAAAGCAGCCATTAATCTCACAGGATATCAGTTTTATTTTTATACACCTTATTCAGACTTGCATCATCTTTCCCAAGATCTATTTTCTTTAATGGAAATCAGGGAAGGAAATGTGCATTGCATTAGTCTGAGTAACTTCTGTCTATGAGAATGCTTCTCTCTTAATAATGCAAATAACTGTAATTATGGAGGCAAATTAATTGACTGGGCAGTCAAAGTACTTAAATTTCCTGGTGTATTTTGATTTGCATTCATGTTCCCTGCTATTTTTACTCCCAGCTGAACTCATTTAGAACTGCTTCTGTCTGCTTATTAATCCTATCTCAAAATTGACTCTGCTTGTGGCTTGTTATATTTTAATGCCTCCATGAAACAGCAGAAGATTTGTGCTTTTAGAATACTGCTAGTGAGACAAGGCATTAGCCCAGGTTGGAAAGGGATGCATGGATACCTTGTGTGAGCAAAATTTACACGAACTCAATAAAAGGGGCCTGAAAGTGTTACAGGACAAACTTCCCAAGGAAACAGGCTGACCTCGTTCTCCAGGCTCTGCTCCTGCCTGTCACACTTGCCTGTGCACATGATTACGTGTCGGTCTGCCTTGTGCTGGCAAATGCTGCCACCAAGGACAAATCAGCAGTTCCCTTCACAGCTTGTTCTTGTGTTGCTTCAGGTTTTAAAGTCTGAGCTGGAGCAGTGAAAATGAAAGATTTAAAAAAAAACAGCAACAATGAAGTAATTCTGGTAATTGAAAACTCACAGATCAGAGATACTCGTTAGAGACTTGGAATCTAGCAGGAAATGCA
>VRYO01002014.1:4425529-4475993 GCA_009812075.1 Sialia sialis | reverse complement strand
GAGTCCTAAAGGACTGAGAAGAAACAGAACCATCCTGTAACCTGCTGCAGCTCCTTTCTCAACTTTGTTTTTTTTCTTTAATAAAAGCCAGACACGGAATGAAGTTTCTGTCCTTGAGCAATGCAGATATTTCTCTCAGTCCTTCCGCACAAAAGGCTTCTGGCAATTTTGCTGCTGAGGAACCTGCCTATTTTCTTTTACAGCTCCTGTCTGAATCTTAGCTGAAAATTGAGGTAAGAGGTGCTGTCCCTCCCTCCCTGCCTGGCCAGGGTCTGTTGTGTCCCTGCAGGCTCTGCTCTTACCCAACACCAGCGACCGTTCTGCTGCTCAACCGCCCTTCCAAGGACTCTGCAGCTCTCCAGATTGCGGAAGTTGCTACCTCACTTGCAAAACCCAGCCTGTCAGCCTCAGCCTTGTGTGTCAGAGTGTTTTCCAGGCAAAGCTGTAGTGCAGCATTCCTCTGGCTGAGGGATCCCTGTGTGAGGAATCCTGACAGGCTGTTACCCAAACCCAGACATAGCGGTTCTCCCTCTGACTTTATCCCATCACAGAGGGTGGTCCTGATGGATCCAAGCCCAGACCCAGATGGCATCTCGTGAGACAACAGATCCTTAGGAAAAACATTTGTATTTGACATTTGTTTTTGATCACACAACAACCCAGGCAACAGCCTTCCATTTTTTCAAAGGCTTCACATTAGAATTGTTTTCCCTGCTTAGATAAATGTTTTTGGCAGGTGAACAGAACTACACAGCCCAGAGGCCACTTGTCACCCAGATAAAAGGTGACAGTGCTGAAGGTGAGAGGGCTGTGAGGGTTTTCTTTTTGTCAGAGAAGCGAGGGAGATCTGTGCTGTTTGTTCTGCCTCTCCCTCCCCCGCTGGCAGGTACAACTCACCTGAGCAGGGGTGAGGAGCTTTGAGGAGCTGTCCCAAGGTCTCTGGTGAGTGAGGTCGCTGTCACATTGTTGGCTCTGCTGCTCACACAGCTCTCCCCTGAGCTCTGTGGTTTTACAGGCTCCTCAAGGGAGCTCTGGTGCCCTCACTGAGCTGTGTTTTGCAGACTGGGGAAGGGTGAACTGGGAGGATTTAATCAGTGCCTGCATTTTGTGATCACCACGCTGTGACTGCAGCCTTGCTGCTCACAGCCTTTCAAGCACCAGTGCTCTGTTTCACATCAAATTTCACCCTTGTATGCTACCTAAGACATTTTTGGAAGCTCAGCAGCACTTCTCAATAAAGGTCAGGAAGTGAATTTACTCCTTTCTTCAGCAGACACAAAAAACCCAAATCATTTCATGTTCAGAGTCCAATAAAATAATGATATTGAAGGATATTTCTTTCAGTAGGCTCCTGCATCTTGCCTGCCTTTAGAAAATCCAATAAACCTCTGTGATTTTCTGCTCATTCCAATGATGTATCAGAATTCAAACAGCCTGCGAGTCCTTCCAAAACCCAGGAAATTTCTAAAACATAGTAAGAAAATCACAGGGAATGTAATTAGGTATAGATCATTTGGACAGCTGAGTGCCTGCCCAAAAGTTTGGGCTTTTTTGGACTGAATTAGGAGGAAGAATATATGTCCACAACAAAGAATTGGATAGAAGGAGTCATTTCTGGCTTCAGTGCAACCAATTCTGCACACAGTCCAACAGGTAAAGCAATCCCTGCAGCTGTTCTGCTCCACAGGAATAAAATATAGCTGTGAAAACCACAAATATAGAGCCAATTAAGTGCTAACTGTGAAGAATTAAAATACCATTCTCATTGGGAAGCGTGGACCTCACTTAAATGCTGAAGTAACAGTGAAGCTGCTATGTTAGAAAAGTCACTTAATTGAGGTAGAATTCAGTAGAGACAAATCTTCCCATTAAAAAGGAGGAGGTGATAAGGGCATCTGTGCAATGCTGGAGGCTGATCTCAGGAGAACAGATGTAGCTGTAGAAAGCATTTACAGACTGCAGCTCTAGCTCTGAATCCAGGTGAGCAGTTAACCTGCCTGTCTGCCCATCTGCCAGTCCTCTTGTCATCCTTTTTGGATGGCACAGGCAGTGTCACTGTGGGGTGAGACACTGCAGTCACTGGAGGAAATTATGGAGTGAAGGACAAAAACAATAGGAAGCCAAGCATCATTTTTTGGGGAAACTTGCTCCCACGGCAGTGGAGCTTTGCTGCTGCTCTCTGTGTGTTTAACAGGAACAGGAAAAACCTGTTCATTTTGCATCTCAGAGGATTAAGGAAGGAGCTTCTATAGGGTTCAGGAAATTCTGTAGATGTGAGTCATGTGTCTCTAAGCTTGCAGGGGACCAGTGAGTTTTCAAATTAATGCCTTTGAATGTTTCATCCTTTCTATGAAATTTCGGGTGACCAGTGAGTTTTTAAATTAATGCCTTAGAATGTTTCATCCTTTCTATAAGATTTGGCTGAAATGGGACAATAAATTTTTGGGGGCAGGAGGAAGGAGGACTGAGAGTGACTGTGTGTCTCTCCCATAGGAAATCAGAAAGGGTGCAGACACACTCTTTGCCACACTGGTTATTTTATGAATGCTTTACAACCTCATCTATGAACCTTGCCTCAAGTCTTGGTGCTGAGCTCTCACTCTGCTGCATGACAGATGTGTTTTCTGGAGGATAGTGGGGAGGAGGAGACATGGAGGGAAAGACAGGCTCCTTTCATGAGCAGAATTGAGACACTGCCAGTGCATTTGTGTAAATTGTGATTTTCTTGCAAAAATTCTTCTTTTCTAGCAAGTTAATTACTTATTGATTTTACTGTTGATGGAGAGAGGGCCTAATGAATGGTCTTTTAGCAGCACTTCCTTCTCTCCTAATTGGGATTCTCCACCAGAATCTCAATGAACTGCAGGGTACCCAGCCATGATGTTTGCCCATGAGCAATAAAACCCTGTCACATCCACATTTACCACAACAAGAGAGACTCTCTAGAGGGCAAAAGCAGGACTGTTATGACTGCACACATCAGCCCAGCCAGTGCCTCCTTTGAAGAATCTCAAATAACCTTGATCTCTGCCTATTGAGCCAAAAACAGCGTGACACAGGTACAGAGCAAACAATTCCCAAGGAGGTGGACCTCAGAGATTTGGTGAGGATGGTGAGGCCCGGCATGGGTGCTTAGAGAAGCTGTGGCTGCCCCCTCCCTGGAAGTGTTCAAGGCCAGGCTGGACAGAGCTGGGAGCAACCTGGGCTAGTGGAAGGAGTCCCCACACCATGGCAGGTGTGGAATGAGATGATCTTTAAGGTTCTTTCCAACCCAAACCATTTTATGATTCTATGACTGAAAGCCTGCAAGTAAAAATTGAAGATAAAGGAAGAACAAACTTCAGGAGCTGTCAGTGCAGGTTTTTGTGTAGAGATGTGAGTGAGAGAGGAAATGCAGGTGAAGGGAACAGTGGAAAGCAAATTGTGGGAGTTGTAGATGAGAAGAAAAATATGAAGGTGAAAGAAATGAGGCAGAATAATGGAGAGGCAGAGGATGATGTGCCAGGCATGGATGTGGGGAGATCAAGCAGCTGAGGGAGATGGTTGAGAATCAGGAGGAGAAAAGTGCAGTCAGCCCCAACCTCGGGGTTGTGCAAGGTAGAGCCAGGAGCTAGAATGGCTCTGGGGTTTCTGGAGGGAAGAGAGCAGGAGAGGGGCTGTGTGGGGGGTTGTGGGGTGCTTGGTGGGTCTCTCCTGGCTCAGGAATGCTTGTAGAGGAGCACAGTGGGAAGCACAATCTGATGGGCAGTGGAGGCAGGTGGGGGAGATGAAACTGTTTCTCTGCATGAGCCTCTCTGTGTGATTCTGGATATTGCCCTTCTCAGCATCTTCCTTGGCCTTAAAATGTGCTACATTTCACCAACCTGCCCTTGGAAAGAGAGCTGACATCGAATGGTGGCATTTGCTGTGGGGAGTCCTGTCTCTCACAGAGAGGTGACTGAGTTTGCAGCCTGTGTCACCGCAGGCTCTGAGGCTGTGTCAGGACATCAGGCTCTGCTCTATGGTCCATTGAATGTAATTTAAAAAAAAGAAAAAAAATGAGAGATGGGCAGGATAAAGATTTTAAAACACTGATTGTTCTGCCCCAGGGATTGTTCCTTTTGTCAGTGAATCTGGCAAGAAATGAAATAAAAATAGTCAAGTTCTCTGACAGATTATACATAAGATATAATAGGCCTCTGCTACCAACAGCCAAGGTTATTTCTAGATAACAAGCACAGAAAACAGATAACTTTTTCTTTTTGGTGTATGCAAAGGCAGAAGAGGTCTCCCTGCAATGCGGGTTCCCCTTTATATTCACAAAAGCATAGCAATGAGCCCTAGTTATTGCTAATAAAGCCATCATAAAGCTGTATCAGATTTCTTCAGCATGAAGAACTTGACAAGACTGCAGAAAGAAGCAGAGTCCTTGAAAAGAATGTCTTGTAGCATGTGGCCTGGTCCCAGAGTAGTTCTGGGGGAATTTCACAGAATTTCACCTGGCCTGATGTCAGATCAGAAATGTCTTCCTGTGCAACAGAGAGGCACAGCTGAGTGATGAACACGCTGAGGGCACAGCTGATGGAGGCTTTCAGAGGGCGAATGGAGATGTGTCACAGCCTGATGGAGCTGGAAAACACCAACTCTAAGCTGCATGGGACACCTGCAGGCACATCCTAACAATGCTGAATGAGAACATCCTTGGTTTCTAACATGATCTATGGACCTCCAAACTCACCAGAAGAAGCTACAGTTCCATAAGGCAACCAGCACATAGAGCAGCGAGTTTAGGCTCAAGACTAAAGTATAAACAGGAGACGTCTCAGCTCTTTTGGTCCTAATTCTGAACTTCTGTTTTAAAGAAAAAAGTGGGTAGAAGCACAGACTGGATTGATCTTTCCCTGGTCCATTCACTTGGTGCTTGTGAAGTGCTTTTCATTTGGATGCAGTGCCTCTAGGTATGATTCCACGCCAGAAAAAGCAGCAGCTTCCTTTTCTTCTGAATAAACTTATAAATAGGTGTCAGTTCCCTATCAGTCACCCACCTAATGCCTCTGTAAATTTTATAGAATCATAGAACGGTTTGGGTTGTAAGAGACCTTAAAGATCATCTCATTCCAATCCCCCTGCCATAGTAGGGACACCTTCCACTGGACCAGATTGTTCTAAGCCTCATCCAGCCTGGCCTTGAACACCTTCAGCATGGGACATCCACAGATTCTCTGAGTGACCCTCACCAGTGCCTCACCACCCTTCCAGTAAGGAATTTCTTCCTGACATCTAATCTAACCCCACCTCTGTCACTTTGAAGCTGTTCCCCCTTGTCCTGCCACTGCATGCCCTCGTAAAAAGTTTCTTTCCATCTTTCTTCTTCTCCCTTTGGGTACTGGAAGTTCTGTTCCCTTAGGATTTGGGTAATTTACGGTTAAAACAATCTTGAGGACATTAAAGACATTTAGCAAGTACCTGTGAATAGGCAGTAATTTGTGTTGGGGTGTTCTTTCCACAGAAAGATCACATAGGAGGCAAAGGGAGGAAGGTGCTCTTTTGCGTGGTTTGTTCAGCTCCAGAGCAGCCTGGACTAATTAATTCTGCTGTTGTCATGGAAGAAGAGGCTGAACAGACACAATGAAGGGCTATGAATCACTAGAGCTATGTCACTGTGTCCCAGAAGTTCCCTTTTTTTTTTTTTTTTTAGCAGCTGGGAACCAGAGAAGGCACAGGGTTCATGCATGGATGATATGCCATCAAAGGAGGAGAAAGGAAGAAACACTGAGGAGGAAGACAGGGATGTCATGGCTTCACATGAACCTCGGGAAGTTACAGCAGCGAGAGAAGAGATCAACCTGCTGCTGGCAGAACAGCACAGGATGGTGGCTTGAAGGTGATTAGGGGAATGTGCCCTCAGGGCTGCCAGTCTGGCCTCTGCCCGGTGGCTGCTTGAGGGCAGGGTGGCAGCAGCACAGCTCAGAGATTCATGTGGATTTGTGCTGGAACCATAAATCAGTGGGGCACCCGACTCCTAAATCCTTCAGGCTGCTGAAGGGAGCAGCTTAGGAACATTGATGTTTGCATCCTGCCTCTGTGGGTTTTAGGATGAGGGAAAAGCACTTCCTGAGCTTGTGCACCTGTAAGTGAGCTAATTCACAGAATCACAGAATATTCTGAATTGGGAGGATCCACAAGCATCATTAAGTCCAGCCCTTAAGTGAATGGCCCATATAGGGATCAAATCCACAACTTTGGCACTATTTGCACCATGCTCTGACCAACTGAGCTAATTCTTCCCATGTTGAGGGTCTGCCATTCATTAGTCATTCAATATGTTGGTAATTACTTTAAGTGATTACTTTTTGGTGGTTAACATTTAGGAAATCCTCTAGGCAAGGACTCTGCATCTACATATATCTGCCATGACTGAAATATGGTGGCTGGTAGTAAAAAAAAGCAAAATACAAAATAGTTTTTCTAGATTTTACTTTAATCTCAGCATGACGGAGACAGCAGAGAATGGCTCAGATGCCTTTGTCAGCCCAAGAAGCTGAACTGCCTTGGCAAACCCCTGCCTATCTTTTTCAGACAGAGCTGGAGCAGCACTTAGCAAATGCCAAGGAAAAAGCTTCTCAGATTTTTCCCCAGACAAATCACTGGTGAGGATCAGCAGGAGGTGCTAAGGCTTCTCTGCAGGACCCATGAGCTTCAGCTTGGCAATACAGAGTTGCAGGAAAATACACTGGACAGGGAGAATCTATTGTGCCAGAAGGATTTTGTGATCTGGCAGCTGCAGCAGCACATGCTACTCTGCAAAGAAACTATTCAGCAGTAGCAGCAGGTAAAGCAGCACCTTTGCTCCTGCTCTGTCCTTATCTTCAAGCTTTGTCTTCTGATGGCAAACTGGAGAAAAATCCATCCAGGATACCTTGTCTTGGATGTCATGACTCAGTTGTTCTCAGCTCTTTCTCCAACTAGATTCTTAACTCTTCCTCCCTATCTCTGCTCCAGACAGAACATTCCTGTCCCAGAGACACTGGTGAGGCTACACTGCCTGCACCTCTCTGAGCTGGAGGAGGGGGTGCTGGGCTGCTGCTGCTACACTCAGTCATGTCCAGCATGTCTCAAGGTAAGGCAGAGCAGCCTTTTCAGCTGGAGAATCCACTCTGTCCCATGATGAGGTGTGAGGGCCATGGAATCACACACACCCAAAGCCTGGCTGGGTCCTGGTGCCAGTCAGGAGCTGCACAGGGATTTTGTTTCATGAACATGTTGTCTCTGGAGTTCCACTCAAGAGAAAGGCAAAGGTGAGATGCCCCAAGTGACTGCTGAAGGAGACTCTCTTATCCAGAGGCCTCTGCTCGTTCAGGGTACAGTTGTTTGAGGCCTTCAGATCTTTCCTACCAGACAGAAGGATGATGCAGGCTGCTTTGTCTTAGGAAAACTTGTGTGTTTTGGGACAGTAAGGGCTGCCAGGAAATTGCCAGTCTTCAGCAGGGAGTCCAAGCAGCAGCATCTCCCGTTTATTATGATTGTCTAGAATGAGCAGGACACAGAGTCGGGTTTCACCTTGAATAATACACTCAATGTTAGCCATGTTGCTATATGAGGAATTAAACAAGTCTGGGTGACCCTCTACAGGAGGGGAGCAAATAGCAGGTGGCTGGAACTTTGTAAAAGCACACGAGGTATCAAGAGTGTCTTTGTAACACTGACTGAGAGCCTGGGATAGAGAAGGGGCTTTATAGGGAGAAAAATCTGCTGAAGATTTGTTCTTCCCTCTTCCTGCAGCCCCACAACAGCCCTTCTCTTCATGTCAGTGAGCCTCTGGATCCTCATAAAGATGAGATCAGAAAGGGTGTGCCTGAGAACATGAAGGCTACTCCCTGGGGGATGAAATTTGACATTCCCTCCATCACCCTTGAGTCAGACAAGTACTCTAAGCCTTTCTTATTGTTAGACTTATTCTCTAGGGCATGAGGACCTAGCACCTCCCAGGTAAGTCCACAAAGCTGGGAGATACCAAACTGGAAGGACCTCTAGAAACTAAAACCCTTTAACAAAGTTTCTTAGTATATTGCTCTTGCAAACCAGCTTTGTCTTAGCAGGAGCCTTCTCTGCAGAGAGGGCTATGGGACATCACTTATGTCATGGGACATAATTTGCTTCTGTTGCCAGGCTTTTCAACCAAATGAAGTAGCCAAGATAGGGAGGATCAGGGGACAAAAATGAATTCTGAATATTCCTTGCTGTGTTCTTTATCACCATGTTTACCAGCTTTCTGGCTTTCCCCACAGCTTGACAGCTCTCAGCTAGACATGTTTCATCTCTGCCTGTCGATAAGGGCTCTGTGCTTTCCTCTGTTAACCTCTTGGCATATTCTGTTCACAGTGGCAGTTACAGATCATCTGCAATGACACTCAGTAGGAAGCATGGTCTCTGGACACCCAGCTCAGCACAACTTTCTCTGGTTTGCCAGAAAGCTCAGTTCAGCAGGTCAATATGGCAGGAACTGAATTCAAGGCACATTTGTTGTGAAAAGCATCCTGCTCTTGTGATGGCAGAACATGCAGAGCAGCTGAACCAAGTGTATGTGAGGTTTTCCATGGGGAAAAGTCTCCTATAGACATTGTTGCTGTTTTACCGAGTCTAGAGATCTTGGAGGAAATTTCCAAAGAACCAAAGAACCAAACTTTCACAGGGTGGGAACACAAACTTATCTTACTGTATTTTTCTAAAGGGGATGGGCTGAGCAGAAGACATAGATCAAGGGGAACGGGTGGTTTTTAAATACAGTAAGGAAACATAAAACTGCATGAGGAAATAAATATCTTTATTCTTCTGTAACACCCCTGACCTCCTGCCTAAAGAGCAAGCTGAGCTGGTCAGGTGGGAAGGGCAGGGAATATTTTTGGTGCCATGGGGACAACTGTCAGAGGTCAGAGACAACACCCCTGGGTTTAACTCATCTTGATATTTTTCTGATCTTGAAAGATAAGCCCTGGACTCCCTCAAACCCCAGTAGAGACAAAGTCTGTAAGAGCTACCTGTGCTAATGCAGCCTCTTCCATCCATCCATCTGCAAGCAGCAGATCCATTGCCACAAAGGTCAGGGCTCTTGTCATCCACCATTCAGATAGGCACCAAAGAGATTTCTCTGTGCCTGACATCACATCTGACAGCTGGGGACATTCTGCATCAGCTCTGCTGGAGAAGATGGATTGTCATGTGAGAAATAAGTCAGCGTAAACACTAACAATCAGAACTATCAGTAGGACAATCATATTTTTATATGGTCTAAATAGCTTTTGATGGGTAAGAAATCATATCCTTTGTAGAGAAGTGCCTCAGCTATGCCTCTGTAACCTATGGGGAAGCATTAATGTTCAGCTGGGCTCATGTGCAGCAAGTTGCTGATCTCAGTTTAATCTTTGTTTGATATCCAAGCTAAGCCTCAACAAGGACACCAGCGATGGGCTGCACTGACCATCTGCCAGCTTCAGTTGTTTTGCTTGGGGCAGGCACACAAGACCAGGAGGAGTTATGGGGAACTGGACACCCAAATCCCATTGAAATGTTGCCAGAATCCTTCACCATTCTGGCAAGAGGTGTTTACTGATCCTCATAAGTTTTTCTTAGTTTTTATCACAAAAAAAATGGTTAACTTTTGATTTACAATGCTCTAGTTTATTTTGGCTAGATATTAGCAACTCATACATTACAAAATACTTTAAAACTATGCTCTGTTCCTCCCACTGTTTATAACAAAGCTCTCCCTGCTTCCAACAGAGGGGACTCCACTCAAGATATTGCCAAAAGGCAATGCTCCTGCAAGCACTACCCAGCACAGCAACGCATCCCTGGGACCTACAGAAACAAGTGAGTGCGTGAAGCATCAGATTGTCTGGCTCAAGAGGAACGGTGGCATTCTTCAGCACTTGCTGTGGTGCAATCTAAACTAAAAGAGCTGTAAATGCAACACAAATGGTCCAGTTGTGAAAGCAGTCACATGGGTAGAGGTTTTATAGCCAAGTTTTAAGCCTTTTTTCTTTGCAACAGATGACATGGGCAATGTTCCAGAAGGAGTTACACTCCATCTCCCTCTCAGCCAAAAATAACCTCTTAGGAAGAGAAAATAACATTTTCAGAGGTGTTCATAACCCAGTCTAATCCATACGTGAAGCACGGAATTTAATCAGAGTTAGCCACAGGCCAATGTACTGCTTCCATTGAAGGTGTCACCTTGGGATCTTCCTGAGGCAGCAGCATGCAGACCCTTGGCTTTTGCCAAACTCACCTCTGCACAGCCTGTAGCAATCTGTCTCTTCCCCCTTTTGACTGGCAAAGAGACTCAAATTAAGATGTGAGAACCTTGACTGAGTTCTTCCTCTTGCCTCTCTTGCCAGGCCTGCAGATGGTGCCAGCAGTTGGCAAATGCCACAGGCAGTCTCCTGTCTGAGGGCCAGCCCAGGACTAAACAGAAGTCACCCATGAACAGGACTCTCTTTGGTCCCAAAGGACTGCGATTTCAAGATTGCTGGAAGTTGAGGAAGCAGAAGTGAGCCTTAAAAACGTATTTAAGCTTCTATGCCATGCTGCTGTAGAGCAGAGGGAAGGCGAGCAGGGAGGAGAGGAAGCTTATAAACTGTAGATTTCCAGTTCTATATCCCTACTTCAAGTCCCTGCTCTGTACTGTGTGCTCTAATACAAGTAGGGTGTTAACAGAGTCCAAGAGGAAAACCTCATTTTTCCCAGCAGTGTCTGTCTCCCAGTAGATGTCAGCGTGGAGCCCAAGCCGCCTTTTTTTCCCAGGGCAAAATTGTGGATGCCACCCATGCATCCAAAAAGCTCCCTGACTATTAAAACCAAATGTAAATGCCTGAGAAATAGTTTCCCTGTTCTTTCCCTGCGTGTTGCTGTGAAGATGGGAGGTGCACTGCACGTCTGGAATGCTGTTTGGGTGAGCACATGTTTGGATGTGAGAGCAGCCAGAGATTGCTCTAAACTCTCTTGTATCTACAGAGCATTTCAGATCTGACTACATACAGAGAGGCAGCAGTGGTGATAGGTGAAGACCCTGATAAGAATTACTAGCCTGGAGGTAAACTGTGGGAATGTGATTTTCTTTTTGGAACAAACATCTTCAACTGGCAGCCTTCTCCATTAAGGGGCTTTTAAAATATGCTGCAAATAAAATAGTTCTGCTAATTGCATGGAATAGTGACTCCTTGCCCCAAGAAGAATTGACTTCCCTTCTCTAAGGTGATAGTCTCAGGTAGGTTTGGGCATTTTTTTCAAATGGATGAAGAATCTTTTTTACAGCTGCAGCACTTGCAAAGAATTCTCCTGTGTACTGTTTCTCACTGGGTGACACTGTACATGCTCCTATTTCTCTATGCATCTTGCTTTGCTGTCAGGAAGATGAGGGATAGTTCACTCCAGGGATGAGGAATATTAATCACTTGTCTTTATAAATGCCCCTGAGGTGGGGATGCAATCAATGCAAGGGTGTGAGCGGGTGTAGCAAGCGGCCGATTTTCCTTTTGAAACAGAAAGCAGCAGGAAAAAAGTGTGACAGGGACGTGGAAGGTCAGAAATACTTGCTCCCAGAGCTGACTCTTTTAGATTAACAAAGATATAAAAAAGGACACACAGATAAAATAAGCACAGAGTGTGTATAAGTCAAACCTGTGCCAGCAGGTCCTGAGCCAGGACTGTATTTAGAAGATCTCGTGTGACCTGCAAACTGTGGGACCAAAAATGAGGGAAAACGAAGCTTTCCAAACATACACATCTTTGCTAAATGCCTTTGGGCTGAATCACCATGAAATAATTGCAGTGTTTGGTGCCATTTCAAGTGAGCTGAACACAGCCAAGTGCCTCAGTCTGGGGCTGCAAAGGAAGTTTGTGTGACAATGAGTTTGATAATTTTCCATGACCGTTCTGAAGAGTACAGAGCCATGTGATGTGCAAATGTCCCTGTTTTAAAATCTGCATTTTAAGTCTGTTAATTTATGTAAAAACTGTGACCTGAAATCGTGGAGGTGGGATCTGTAAATTATCACTTGTAGGTTTGATTATCGCTGCACGTGAGGCTGCAGCCTGTGTCTTGTGCAAAGTGGAACTTTTCAGTGCTGGGCTAATGCTTTTTTTTATTCAATTCTTACCAATTACAAAAAACTAGAGAAGCAAAAGGAGCTTAAACTGTCAGCAGCCTTTTCTAGCCTTACTGTGTCCAGTTATTTAGACTTTGCTCCTTATAATGACTGCTGGCCACCCAAGATTCAGGGACATTAAATATCCAAACAGCGTTACAGTGTGGTAACCTGTAATTAATATAAAAGTGAGCTTTATGTTACATTTTTACAGAATCACTGAATTTTCAGGTTTGGAGGGACCTCTGAAGACCACCTAGCCAACCTCCCTGCCACAGAGGGGTCACCTACAGCAGGTGACACAGGAACGCGTCCGGGTGGGTTTGGGGTCTCTCCAGAGAGGGAGACTCCGCATCCTCCCTGGCCACCCTCATGGGAAGCAGCCCCATGCCGAGGCGCATCTTATGTTTCAGTTCATGGCCGTTTCTCCTCACGCTGGGCGGGGGACGAGGCCCCGCAGCGCAGTCAGGAACCGGCCCCACAGCGCTGTCAGGAGCCGCCACCGCCGCGCTCCCTCAGGCGAGGGCGAGCGCGCGGCCGCCTGGCGGGCGGAGCGGCGCCTGCGCGGCCCCGCGGGGACCCCCGCGCGCGGCGTCTCGCGAGAGGCGGCGCCGGGACCGCGGCGGGAGGAGGAGGAGGAGGAGGGGGGAAGGAAGGAGAAGGGAAGGGGAAGAAGGCGACGGCTGCGGTGCCCGGGCGGGAGGTGAGCGCGGGGCCGGGCGGGGCTCGGGGGTTGTCCGAGGGGCCGGGCGCCGCTCGCTGAGGCGGTGCCAACCCGGGGCCGGGCCAGCTCCCGGTTATGAGCACGCTTGTCCCCGGTGCCAGGCAGCGCTCGGCTCCGGCGGGACGCGGGGTCTCTGTGGGACAGCTCCGCTCTCCACACACGCAGCACATCCCGGCTGGACGCTTCCCAGGAAGCTGGGAAGGTTTAGCCTGGATTAAAGGCGGACCGGGGGGGACTCCATCGCTCTCTACCTGGAAGGAGGTTGTAGACAGGTGGGTGTCGATATTTTTTCCCAATAGCAAAAGACAGAAGAAGAGAAAACAGCCTCAAGCTGAGCCAGAGAAGGAGCTGCCCGGAGAGGTGGTGGTGTCACCATCCCTTGGAGGTAGATGTAGATGTGGCACTTGGGGTTACGGTTTAGTGGCGGACCTGACAGCGTTGGGCTGATCGTGGGACTCGATCCTAGAGGTCTTTTCCATCCTTAGTGATTCTGTGACTCCCTCCAGCCCCGGTGCTGGGCCTGAGGCTGGTGCAGCCCTGCCGGGAGCGATGCCGGGATGCAGCCGCCTCCCGACCCGCACAGCCCGGCTCCCAGCGCTGCTCCGCGGGGATCCGGCCAAAACTCTCTTCTTCCAGCCTAAACTCCACGTGGAAAACTTCGCTGCAGAGCTCAGGCTGAAAACTGCCCCAGCCAGGTGTCGGGGTTGACACACAACAAATGTCCCCGGGGTGTTGTTGGCCCAGGCTGCAGCACCGGGGCTGCCTGAGGTGCTTCCTGCGATTGTAAAGCCAGGGATTTTCCAGTGCCTGTGCTGGAAGTTTGTGACAAAACTAATGGATGAACAGGATGTGCTGTGTTTTGAGAGTTTCCTCCTGAAATTTAAGAAATTATGACAACTTCCAAGTATGGATATTAAAAAGGAGGTGACAATTGCTGCCAAGCCTGTACAGACCAAGCTTTTTGGCAGCAATGACGGGCAAGGTGCCGGTGAACTGTAGATTAGGATGTTCTTCTGCTGGTCTCTAACCGATATGGGCTAAGCTGTGGTACAACATGCAAAGCAGCTCCGTTTTTTGCTTGTGGTGTACATTTATACTAATGTAAGTTTTAATGTCATTTAATGAGTTAAAACTTCCTTGCCCTGCAAAGGGTGCTAGACTTTTGGGAGGCTGGGCAGAAACAATGTGTTGAGTTATGGCCAAGTGCATGAAATTTTTTTCTTGATATGGTCTACTTTGACTGGTGGGAGCTTGTTCTCCTGCACCTTTAGGAGATTAAATTGGTTCTGCTTTTCTAGAGGTTGCTAATTCCCTAAGCATAACTGCTTAGGGTGTGTGTACCATGATATGTGAACCCTGGTGAAGTGCCCCACGGGAAAGTATCCATTTGAATTTGGTGGGGGTGTTCTGTGTTTTTAAAAAGTTCTTATTCCACTTCTTTCTGTCGTTCTAAGCAGGCAAAATCCAAGTAAGCTGCCTGAAATCCTGTATCTTCTCATATTAGATCAAGTGGGCACTGGAGGAGTTGAGGTGATGCTTGATTCTGGGGAAGCCCAAAGCCAGAAGAGAGGGGATCTGAGGCCAAGCCTTTGAAAGCACATTTCTTTTAAAACCACTGCTGTTCATAGAGAGGGCTTACTGTCCCCTGTGTCTGGCACTTGCCTGTCTGTAAGCTGCTTTATTTTCTGTAGGCCTTACTGCTCCTATAAGTGAGCTGGAGTTACTTTCTTTTGCAGAGAGGCTGGAAGAGAATGTAGCTGTTGCATAAAGCCAAGAGGAGAGGAAAAAGGAGATGCACATTACCTAAGTTCTTATCTGTCCTAAGAACAAACAGTTACAGTAGGGCTGTGAAGTTGGAAACAAACGTTTCTAAACCCCCGGAGGAGTTGCATCTGCAATAGCTTTTGCAATGAGAGTGCTGGAGACACATCCTCCCCATTTCTGGGGTTAAAGAGAGTTTGAGAGGTGCTTGTTTGACACAGCAGGGGCTTTGACATGTCATGGGACCAGTGACCTCAGACCTCAATGTTTTTCTCTGGCTTGGGATGGAGAGAAAAGTTCTTGGTTCACACACAGGCCAGGTTCAGGTTGGAGATGGTCAGGGGATGGCTGCTCAGGGAACTCTGTGGATGATTATAGCACTTGGTCCACTTTCCAGTTTGCCAGCACCATATCACAGAAGCAGCTTTATGTGGATCCTGGTGCACGTTCCTGTTGGCTGGTGACTTTGGGTTGAACTTGAATGTAAATTCTTGGCTCTTTCTGGAAGCTTTTCCTTTTGATTCTGGCAAGGGGAGGATAGAGTCACGTTCCCTCTAATGTGTACAGAGACCTCTAATTTGTGCTTTCAGTCTGGCATCCTTCGTGAAGTGCTCAGGAAGGGGATGGGTCATAATCAATAGAGCAACTCTTGTTTTCTGCAGTGTTTGCCTTCTGAGGGGGAATTAAGCTGTCGTACTGCTCTTTTCCAGGGTTCCTCTCTGGCACTGGTAGAGTTAATGGAAGTGGAGTCTTTCTGATTCTGTGCTGCTTGCTGCTGTGTGTGTGTCTTGGAAAAGCCAAACTCTCTGGCAGGCCTGCGTGCCGTGTCCTGGAAAGCAGGCTGGAGCCCTTGGGGTGCACTTGGTGAAGCTGCATTGTGGGGTGGCTTTGGTGAAGATCCCTCTTTCCATTTGGCCCAGGAATGTGAGTGCCACACACAGTGTCCAGTCTGCCCCTGTCACTGCTGCCGGGAGGGTGATCTGCCCATGCCTGGCTGGGACAGTTTAGCAGCAATGCTGGGAGGCTGCTGTGCTGCCCAGGGCTGTGGAAGCTGCTGGGTGTGGGGATAGCAGAAAAGGAAAAAGGATGCTCCATGCAGCTTTCCAGGCGTGCTTGCTGCATTCCAGCCAGCCCTGAGGTCTCAAGCAGCGCTGGAAGCACAGCTTGGGATTCTGTGCGCAGTGGGCACCCTATTCATCCAGAATAGGAAGCAGTCCCTGCCCTGAGCAGCTAAATGGGATCAAAAGCAAGAACAGATTTGGGCAAAACTCAAACCCAGGAGTGTGCCAAGCAGGAGGCTTGGCAGTGTCCCTCCATTATCTTCTGCTGCCTGACTGGGATGCTCGGTCTGAAGTGCTGACGCACATATGTAATTTGCCCCTTCTTTAGCTCTCTGCTGATCTCTCTGGGTGTTTCTTCTCAGATCTGCTCCATCCTTAATCTTGACTAGCTAAACTCGGAGAATTACTGCTGAGTAATACCTGCTTCTTGCTCTGCAGAGTGTAAAACGTTATGTCTGCAGTTCCTCCAGCACCTCTTCGCAGGCAGCATGAGAACCTGGCTTCAGGAAAGGGCACTTTTTGGTGTTGCAGTGCAAAACCTTGTGTTAGGCTACAGCTCTGCCGAATTTCTGGCTCTGCCTACTTCCAAATTGTAAATAAATACACCACGGTGGAGAAGCCATAAGCATTTGGATATGTGTTCTGTGTCTTGGGACAAGCTGACCTAATACTTTGACATGTAACAGTATCTGGTATTGTTCCTCTTTGTTGCTAAATTCTTGTCTAATGTTTGAAGCCTGGACTTTGGTTGTTAAAACCCCTCACCCCAAGACACAAGCACAGCTTTACAGGGGACTTTTTACCAAGTCATTTCACTGCAAGGCTGCAATGAACTTCTGAGGTGCCGAGCACCTTTTCCCTGGGAATGACAGAGCTCAGCACTTTTGCATATCTGGACTCGAGTTCTTCTGCATCTCTGTGAAGGGTGAGGTTAATGCTCGTTAAGGGTGGTGTGAATTGGCAGGGGAGCAACCTCTGTGTTTTGGGAAGAAGAGACACCCAGCCTTCATTAAAAAAAAGACTTTTCTGGGCAGCTTGCCTTGAAAGTGGCTTTGTTTTCAAAACTGGTGTGTGCAGGGTTTGTTCTGAAGTCATTGGAAAGACTTAGGATGTCTGTGGAAAGGACGGCTCTTGTTTTTTATCTGTAGGTGATGCTCTGTGTTTATAATCAGAGCCTGGACTATGCTTGGAGGGGTGGAGAACGTGGCAGTAACTACTTGTAGCTCCTCACTTTGCGGTGTTGCTCTTCCCTGGCTGTAGGCACTGGCTCCTTGCTGGCTTGGAGAGAGATCAAGGCTGGTTTGCCAGCCTGCCTCTGCACAGAGCCTTGGACCAGAAAACATGCAGCAGGGTGGGGAGATGGGTGTGTCCTGAGGATCTTGCAGGAAGAAATGGGCTGGGACCCATGGAAAGCAGACAGCAGTGAAAAGATGGGGCTGGTTGAAGCAAAAAACCCAAACCTGCTGCACCCCTCAGAACAGATGATCTGAGCTGTCCCTTCAAGTGATTTCTCACCTGTCTTTGGTGATCAAGAGTTGTTAGTGTTGAGTGTAATAGAAATATAAATTACATTAAAGCAGGAAAAGAGGTCCTGACTCAACAGTATCTGGGCATGAACACAGATTTACCAGAGTGTCCTCAATCTCCGAAATCATTCAGTGAAAAGTAATCTCTCCTTTAGATTTTATTGACGTGTGGCTCTTATCGAGATTGTATCCCATTGTGGGGAGGTTGTGGGAGAACTGTGTAATCTTTATTCCTGGCAAAATGAAATAGCTACCAGGAAAGGTCATGGAGATAACACCTACTGGGAGCCTTCACACAGTAGATAAGATGGTGTGTTCTGGTCAGTGATTTTCTTTCAGCAGGGACTTGCTTTAGCCACTGGGGCAGTGGCACCTTCAGCTGTGTATTCATAACTCCAGTAAGGAATTTGTTTTCAGCACAGAGCACCTTCATGCAGAGATGAGACCACAGTGTGATACCAAAAGCTGAAATCATGGGTGGAGGCTTCTTTCTTCTTGTGTGTTAGATAGTGTAAAAATCAGGGAGATCTGAAAGGCTCTGCATACTTTCTGTGTATGGTCATATATTTTAATACTCTCAAACTTGCTTCTGTAAGCTCTAGGCTTGAAATCATTATATTTCACAAATTTTGTAAACTTTAAACAGAGCTTCTGTTGACATCACCTAACTCCAGAAACTTGAGATTGATAAAGAACCATGATTTTTATGTAACTGATAAAATTGCCACACATTATGTCTGCTTTTGGCCCGCCAGCTCTTTTCCACAGAGATGGATACCTCCAACTCTGCAAATGGCCAGCCCCACAGGTTTTGACCGTGCCAGGTCATTTCTCCAAACCAGAAGGATTAAGGGTTTAATTAACTTTTCTTTCCTCGTATCTTTCCAGGCTCCTGCTCTGCAGCACCATGCTGGATCCCAAGCCTCACACTACAAGCCAGAGGTGAATCCAGGTGAAAGCCAGCTACCACAGTAGGTGTCAGGATGACCAAAGCGCGGCTCCTCCGTCTGTCTGTGGTGCTGGTCTCCATCTTCATGATCCTCCTGATCATTGTGTACTGGGACAACGTGGGCACAGCTCACTTCTACCTGCACACATCCTTCTCCAGACCCCGCTCCCCAGGAGCCATCACAGCAGGTGAGGACTGGGAAGCCTTGCCAGATGTAGATGAATTTTTGGCAAAGCTGCTTAGTTCGAGCCTGAAACAGAACAGCTCTATCCCCCGAAAGACAGAGCAGCTCCTCGTGCAGGGCTCCAACAAGCCTGGGTTGAGCAACTTGGAGGAGAACGTGCGGGGCTATGACTGGTCTACACACAAGGACAGGAACAGCTTGGACCAAGAGAAGGTGCAGGTAGAGAGGCAGAGAACGTTGCGAGAGTTTTGTGCCAATTCCAGCTTCACCTTCCCCACCAAGGAGCGCTCTTTCGATGACATTCCAAACTACGAGCTCAACCACCTGATCGTGGACGACCGCCACGGCGTCATCTACTGCTACGTGCCCAAGGTGGCCTGCACCAACTGGAAACGTGTGATGATCGTGCTGAGTGAGAGCCTGCTGGACCAGGGGGTGCCCTACAGGAACCCTCTGGATATCCCCCGGGAACATGTCCACAACACCAGCACCCACTTGACGTTCAACAAATTCTGGCGCCGCTACGGGAAGTTCTCCCGGCACCTGATGAAGATCAAGCTGAAGAAATACACCAAGTTCCTGTTTGTACGAGACCCCTTTGTCCGCCTCATCTCTGCCTTTCGCAGCAAATTCGAGCTGGAGAACGAGGACTTCTACCGGCGTTTCGCCATCCCCATGCTAAAGCTCTACTCCAACCACACCAACCTCCCCACGTCCGTTAGCGAGGCCTTCGGGGCAGGCCTCAAAGTCTCCTTTTCTGACTTCATCCAGTACTTACTGGATCCCAGGACAGAGAAGATGGCCCCCTTCAATGAGCACTGGAGGCAGGTTTACCGGCTGTGCCACCCGTGCCAGATAGACTATGATTTCATCGGGAAGCTCGAGACGCTGGATGAGGATGCTGCTTATTTATTGCAGCTCCTCAAAGTGGACAGGCTGCTTCGCTTCCCACCCAGCTACCGGAACAGGACTGCCAGCAGCTGGGAAGATAACTGGTTTGCCAAAATCCCACTGGCTTGGAGGCAGCAGCTCTACAAGCTTTATGAAGCAGATTTTGTACTCTTTGGCTACCCCAAGCCAGAAAACTTGCTTAAAGACTGAAAGTGATTGGGCAGTGGGTGTGGGAGGGAACATCTGAAATACCAAAAAAGTTTAAATCCTCCTCCTTTTTGCCCTTAACGCCCTTCCCAATGCAAGTTGGTACAATGGAATATATTTTTTCTACTGCTTCCCCTTCCATTTTTGCAATAATGCCAGAGTCCAGGGTATTCCAGCCAGCTGTGCATATGCAAAAAATGCCATTTTTTTTTGGTTCTTATTTGTTTTCCGTTTTTTAAAATGTCCCCATACTTTGCAATGGGTCGCTGCCCTTGGTCACTCTGCCAATCATGTCCTTCAGTAGCCTTTTATTAATACTTTTTAAAAATTAATATATTTAAAATATTTAAAACAAAGCGTATGTCGTGGCAAAGGAAGGGAAGGAATAAAAAAAATGATAAAAGAAAACCCCAAGAAAATGATGTACCTGTGTCTGTGTGTTGTCTCAGGGCTGCTTTTTCAGAGGTCCAAGGTTTGCAGAGCACTTGGGTCTCTGGGGGTTGGGATGTTGATGATGCTGGGTCTGCTGATGGTCACTCCAAGATGGGCTTGAGGCATGGGATGGATCCGTGCCAGACTCTGGAAGGACTCTGGTGACTCACACTGCTCACAGGTGTGGAGTGGGACACCAGGGACACAGGAAGGAAAGGCACTGGGAGCTGTGACAAGTCCTGTGGGGTGTTTTGGGACATGCAGGTGGCCAGCACAGCACCTCTGCACTGCCTGACCTTTTGACAAAGAACTGTGAGACTCTGCTGTCCACAAAGCTGAGGTTCAGCCTCCATACCCTGCCAGTGTGGAGCATTCCTGTCACTTGTCCCATTCCAGGAGGGTGCTGAGGTTCTTAGGGGTTGTGGCCAGCCAGGTTGCACGAGCTGGCCAGGCCCTGGTGTGCTGCTGCATGTCCTGGGCACTGCTGCATGCAGTGCAAGTCCCTTGAGAGCTGTGCTGTGTCCTCACCATCCCTGTGCACGCTCTAAGGGAATGTGGCGGAGATGCGTATGCTTATCCCTGGGAGAGCAGGATCCAAAAGGTTTCCTTCAATAAGCAGATGTCAAGGTGAACTCAAAGTTTTTCTGTTTTCAGCATTCTAGCAACTGCTCGTGACACCACATCCTCATCTGCTGCCTCTCTGCTTATTCCAAATGGCTGGTGCAGATTTGATCATCTTCCTTGCTGGGACTTGCTGCAGGAGTGATGGTTCCCACTGTGCTGGGAGCATGTGGGCTGCTTCCCAAAGGAAATTAATGCCTTTAGAGACTTTTTGTGTCTCATCAGCTGAATCTGCTTCTCTTTCTCTCTGAATTGCTCTGCAAAAACTGTTTACTTTGCAGATTAGGCAGGCAACTCTTTCAGAGCTGAAATGCTTAATTATTTCCCTGGACTGTGGATGGTATTGGTGATTGAGGTCCAGGGTCAGGCCTCAGGAGACAGCTCTGTGTTTTGAGGAGACTTCTTTGTATTGGCCTTTTACTCAGTTCCTCTCCAAGGCTATCAGTGGGCGTGACTTTTTTTTCCTCTGTTTCTCTCTCCTCACTTCCCCAATTTCTGCACATCTAGGCACTCCATGCTCTCCCTAACAAATATGCTGTATCAAGCTTTTTAACCTATAAATGAGAGGTAATTGCTGGCAGTTAGACTCAGAACAAAGAGTTTGTTTCTCCTTGTATTCACACCACTCTCCTGTAAATTCTGCAGATATATTTGCAGTTTAAATGAGCCTGGAGCCGTCTCAGGGTCTCGGTGCTTTGCTCCTCATAGCTTGGGGAAAATGGAAGTGCCTGTTTCTGAGTCATTATTTAAAACTAATAATAGAAAAGTGTTGATCTATTCATTTTTCCCCAGTTAACAGTTAATTGCTGCAAAACAGAAAGATGTAGAGTCTCATCTCCTCTAATGAGTAATCCCGGGAGTCTCTTGATTCCTGCTCCATTTACATTTCTTCAGGGTGGCTTCACCCGCTCTTCAAAAAAACGCAGCGTGGATGTTTTCATCTCTTGTCTTTTCAAAGTGTTTATTTTTTCCTCTTTCAATTTCCATGTAATTGATATTTAGTATGTGCAGGCATGGGGGGCTGGGGCCACAGCACAGATGCCGTGTGAGCTTCCCACCACCTGCTTCCCCTGCACCTCCTGATCTGCTCCTCTCTCTTCCTGCCCCTCCGAGCAGTGCTTGGCTGCTGGATCCCAGTGCCACCCTGCAAACCAGCTGCTGCCTCCCCAGCCACGCTTGTCCTGTGATTCATGGCCAGGGCCTGAACCAGGAACATCTTCTTAAGGTCACTGGCTGGCAGTCATCCAGGGCAGGGGAAGAATGGCTTGCAGTATCACTGTTTTTGCAGTGAGGTCCTGGTTGTGCAATGGGCAGAAAAGGTGCAAAATGGCTGCAAAACCTGCCCCATGTGGTGTGAGAGTGTATCCTCTCCATGTGGCTGCCTTTTAACAGCCATAGAAGAAAAAGGTTTTTCCAAGGCTCGCTTGCTGACACTGGCTAGACAGGGGAGCCTTGGAACACACTGATTTCTCTTTCCGTATCCAAAGCTGGATGAAGTGAGTAAATTCCAGCTTTATGTGCTAACACTAACCCTGCATCACACTGAGGTCCAAAACATCCCATGTGTGAGGCTGAGCAAGCTGCCTGCATCCCAATGGCTTCATCAGCCTCCCTGGGAGCAGGCAGGAGAATGTATGGATGTCCTGAGGCCACCAAGGGCCCTGTCTTCTCCACTTTACCTCCTTCACCTCACCAAGTCCAGGCTGTATTGGTATCCTAGACATTTTAGTGCTTGCAGAACTGTCCCAAACCAGTGTGCTGGGTGCTGTTGGCTCTCTCCTCATTTTCCATTGCCACGCTTCAAAGCTGGTCCCGGGAGGAGCAGTAAAACTCCAGTGGGGAGTGTTCATGTTGCAGTGGCTGGCTTCTGGATTCAAAATAACTTGTTCCTTGCTGCTCCACCCTTTTGAAGCCCTTCTTCCCCACCCTGCCACCACTGTGAATGTATTGTTAAGAAGTCAAAGGGGATCCAGGCTGTTCTGAGCTTTGTGGTAAGACCACTGGGTTGCCAAAACTGGGATGTAGCCTCTGGCTTTGGAAATGTGCATTTTTTGTGGGTTTCTTGCTCTGTTCTCATGATGTGAAAGTGTGTGTGTGGGGGGGAGAAGAGCAAAGAGTTCAACCAGCCATGCTTCCTTCCCTCCTGGTTTCCTAAAGGAGTTGGAATTTGGTATTTGACAAATAATGGCAGGCAGAATGCATCCATGCTGGCCTGAAGTCAGAAGAGGGCTAAAAATCTTGGAATGTAGATGGTTATGATGCTAGTATCAGTTTCATGAAGGGTGGAAAATGCTTTGAAGCAGGCTATTTGTGTCTGAATAAACCTGGCTTTGTCATTTCATGCTCAGCCTGCAAAGTTGTGTCCTGTTCCCCTCTTGGCTTGCTTTTCCCTGGGGTTGACCACTTGGCCAAAGACAGCACGGAGTCTCTAACGAGGCAGAACTGATGTGCAGATGCAAAAATAACCTGGGGTTTGACCAAGATGTTTCCAGCTGGGTAGAACTAAAACCAGCTTTAGTGCTTCCTCAGCATCAGAGCCAAAATCTTTACACAACCATTGAAGAGATTTGGTCCCGCGCTGTTTGATGCCGGATTCTCTGGTGCAGGGGGATGCATGTGACCTGGCTTTGCAGCCCCTCTGTCCTCCAGGAAAGGGCTGTCAGGTCAGAACTCCTTGGTTTTTGAGCAGTGACATGACTTTGTCAGGGTAGGAGTGTCTTTAACACATGGGTACCTTTGCATCTCAGCATTTTTTAGCCTTAACCCTTTACTTCACTGGTATTCAGAGGGACAAAATTAAAATTATGGACTCATCACTCACTGACAACATTCACCCCAGGACAACGTGTGAGATGAAGTGTTTTGGCTGTGTGTTTTGCATCCTTCAAGGTGGCACAGGGAGGATGGAGGGCAGGGGATGAATGGCAGCATTGAAAGGGTGGTGAAGAAAAGCCAGTTTGTTCTTTCTTACGTAAGCTGGACCTTCGAAGCGCCCGCGGGGGAAAGCCGGTGACTTGGCAGGGCGCTGCGGGGCTGTGGTGCACAGCGGTGCCAGCGGGGGTGTGGGGTGTGGTGGCTCAAAAGAAAGTCGTGTTGCTTGAATTTAAGGGCTTGCCCACGCTGGTCTTGCTCATAAACCCTCTAGTCAAGGGCAAGAGGGATAAATAAAGCAGGATTTAATAAAACCATTGATACCTGGCTGCTTGGGAAAGAGATGGGGAGGATGGGTAGAGCTGGCTCTGGAGCTGGCACAGCGCAGCTCTTCTCTATCCTTGATTCACTCTAACTGGGGATCGAGCTCAGTCTGTGCAGGCTGAAGTCTGTCCTTGCAGGAGTTAGGCAGCATTTGCCCTGGGGACTGTGGCAGAGTGCCGAGCCGTGCTGGGAGTGGTGTGGGAGAGCCCCGTGCTGGGATGGGAGGGATGCTGGAAAACCATGTGCTGGGATGGGAGGGATGCTGGAGAGCTCTGTGCTGGGATGGGAGGGATGCTGGAGCCCCCCGTGCTGGGATGGGAGGGATGCTGGAGAGCTGGAGCCCCCGTGCTGGGATGGGAGGGATGCTCGGCAGCCAGCGGCGCTCCCTCTCCTCTCTGCCGTGTCTGTGCGAGGCTCCTCGGGAGCCAGGGCGTGCAGCCGCTCGGCTGTGGCCCATTCTGACACCCGGCTTGAATTCTGGGCTCTGACAGACGCCGCTGCCGCTCCCCAGCCTGGCTCCCTCTCCTCCAGCAGCATCACGGGTGCCCTGCGAGGCGATGAGCAAAGCATCACCCAAACCCACAGCGCGGCTCCTGCGCTCAGCAGGGGTTTTTTGTGTGCAACCTGCGCTGCAGGTGAGCGTGTCTGAGGCTGGAAAATTAATTGCTGCCACTGAATACTAAAGGCTTGGGATAACCTCATAGAAGGAGGTGATTTTTAAAAACACAGAATCATAAGCTATCCTGAGTTGGAAGAAGCCTGCAAAGATCATTGAATCCAACTCCTAGCCATGAGCAGGACATCCCCAAGAGTCACACCAGGGATGCTAATGGAGAATGCTGCAGTAATTTTAGCAGACTTGCCCAGAGGGGAAGCAGGGTGAGTAAATGTGGCTCTCCATCAGTCTTTTCTCACTATACTTTAGGACTACTGGCTTTTATATCTATATTTTCACATATTCGTGTCCTTGCCATCTGTGCTGTGAGGTCTGGACCTGGCCCATTGCATCTGGAGAGAGACAGTGACATCCAGGCTCTGGTGAGATGCAGGGCAGCAGGAATTTCCCCTGCAGGGAATGATGTGAACCCAGAGAGTCATGCAATGGACCATGTTTTCCTCCTCAAACGATGAGACAGAGCCTAGGAGCATGTATTTAATTATCAGTGATGCTAATTGTAGCTGTGAGCCCTTTGGTGATTTCCTCAAGCTGCCTCCTGTTTGTCCTCCATAAAGTGTTTTCTGCAGAGCTCCTGCATCTGAGCTGTGTCCACAGGAGGTCTGGAGCTCTCCAGGAGCAGCAGTGACCTGGGTGGGAGTGGATAGAGTGCTGGCAGTGAAAACCATGCAAAACTGCCTCAGTCCAGGCACATTTTACCGTGAGGTTGATCTGGAAGCTGTTGGCATGAGAACTGTATTGATTCAAGAAGTACGTGTGCTTTTGGGCAGCTCAAGGGCTCATATGGGCCTGTGAGCAAAACTCTGCCACAGAAATGCAGAGGTCCCAGCTCACCATCCTGCTCTGCTCCTGGCTGGCTTCCAGAGGAAGAGAAGGCACAGAGAGTTCCATCAATCTGAACAAAATGTCTTTCTTCATCTGTGGAAATGCTGGGCATTCTTGAGCAGAGTGTGCTCAGCCAGCTGAGATGCCATTAACAGGGCTGGCACTTTTCACCTGATGAAGGGGTTTGTAATTTTGTCTCAGATTCTCATCCCCATACTGTGCCAGTACCAAAATATTCCCAGTCTTGCCCAAACCATGTGTCCATGAGGGAGACTTTTCCTGACCCACCAAGCAGTGCCTTCATGAATTCCATATTTTATCCCCCAGGCAGATGGATCACACACAGCTTTGGCAAAGCCACATTTTGTGGCAGAGAAGCTGCAGTTTCAGTGTTTATTTCTCTGTCATTGTAGGAATTCAAAATGGATGGAACAAAATGCCATTGGGACTGACTCTTGTTTTGTTTGGACACTACACAGGTCTCTGTGGAAAACATGGGAGGAGTGCAGGGGACAGAGAAGAGCCAAGAAGATGTGTTAAAAAGGCAGTGGTGGCCAAAAGAATGGTCAGCAGGGAGTGGAGCAGGGCTGGGGATGTGTTTCTGAGGGATAAAAAGGGTGAGGGGAGTGGAAGGCATCTCTAAACAAAATGGGGATTCTGTGGAGTGAGTAAATGCTGAGGGGCTGCTGAGAAACCAGGTGCCATCTGCTGCAGCACAAGACCTGTGCTGTCTGCTTTTCCAGGGGACAAAGCAGAGGAGAAAAGAAGTAATTGAAAAATTAAGTGGTGAAAGCTTACCATTATGCAGCAGGCAAAATCCAAGGGGTTCTGATAAAGGATGTGGGGACAGATAATCTGAAATTCCTGTGTCCTCATGCGTGAGGCTGGGCATTGTGGACTTGGACCAAACAGCTATTTAGAGCAAACTAAGAAGAGTGGTGGTCTAAGGTTCTGCTTGCCTGTGCTGGGGGAGGAAGGCTTGCAGCTCTACCAGCTGTCAGTCTCTGCAAGCAGGGCATGTCCATGGGGGGTGGAAGTGCTGGAGGGATGGTGCCAGTGACCTTTCACACTTCTGTCTCTCTCCAGTTCTTCTTTCCCTCAACCTTTGCATGCTTTATTGATTTCTGACTCTGTATATTTTGTGTCTTGGGTAAATCAGAAGTATTTGTCACCTAGAATGGTCATGCTGAGAGGATAAAGCTTTTTACAAAGCCTTTGGTGACCTTTAGCTAGTGATAAATCAGTGAACTGAGTATATATAAGCATTTCCCAAGTGCTGGGTGCTGCTGTGCGCAGTGGGGAACCCACCTTGGCACGACACAGATACCCACTAGTAGTCTGGGCATGCAGGTCTTCTGAATAAAGGTTCTTGTTTCAGGTCACAATGACCTAAATTTGTGTTTCTTGATTATCCTCCCCTGTATTTTATGTATTGTGAGTGGGAATGTGGTGTATGTGAAGTCAGGTGTCAGAACCAATCTACAATTCTGGGCAGGCGAACACATGTGAAACATTTAAAAAACCACATTTTTGATGGAGTGAATACATGCAAGTGATGGCATTCTGTTTTTTATCAGCAGAGGGTCACTTCTGTGCTCACAGTTACCACCTTGCAATGGATTGTCAATTCTAGGACATTTCTCTTGATTAACTCATTTTGCTCGTTAGTTCTGCTGAGCAACCCCGTTGTGTCCCAGGGTGGTTTGTGCTGTGCAGCCCCCAGGGTGCTGTGGGTGTGGGACAGTCAGGCTCTACTGGTGGCTGTGGATGTCCCTCTGTCCCTCCGTCCCTCTGTCTGTCCATCCCTGAGCCTGTTTGCTTTGTTCCATCTCCCCTCAGCAGCCACAGAGTGAACTCAGGCATGCCTGCACCCTCTGGTTTCACAGATCCAGCCCTCAGTCAGTGGGGCTGGGAGTCAATCCCAAAATGATGGAATTGGGATCCTGCTGGGTTTCCCTCTTCTCCTTTAGATGCCTCAATTCTGAGCGTCCTGGATTTCTTGGATTCTCAAAATAGCATCAGGTTTCCTTCAAAGCCCTGCCAGCTGCAACAGGGGAGGCAGTACAGCCTGTGGTGGGCAGTAAAATTCATAGAGTTATTCCGCAGATACTCCCAGACAGAAGCAATTCTTGGGTTGATTCGGCATCACACACAGATTTTCCTGGGGAAAGTGAGGGTGCTGGGAGCAGCCTGAACACAAAAGCTCTTTGTGAGGCTGAGACAAACTGTGTTTCTCTTCCAGCACACAGCACCAGGTACAGGCAGAGCAGCAGGATGAAGCTGCTGTGTGCTCAGGGCCCTTCATGTGCCAAAATTGGGTCAGGCTGGGACCAGGCTCTCAGCACAGCCGTGGCTCCAGGCTGCAGCAAGATTTTTGGGAGCAAACCTGTTTAAAAAGAAGAAGCAAAGCATCTTTCATCAGCAAGTGAGAATGTGAATTCAAGATGTCAGGGCAGGTTCCAGATGCTGTTGCACTTTGCATTTATTACATTTTTTAGAGCTTAGCAAAAGGTCAGTGTGCTTGGACACAGTTCCTGGCTTTTGGATAGTCTACAGGTTTGGGATTGATGCCTTTCACTTTATTTTCAATAAGAAAACTGCCTGCTTGCAAAGTTTGCCTTTGGAATTCAGACACCAGAGAAAATTTAGCTCTTATTATTTTAGGCTAAAAAGACTAAGAGACAAGTTTTTGTGGGTGGGGTGGGTTTGTGTTATTTTTTCTCTCTTTGTTTTTTCCTCCAATATTCAGGAAAAAGCTTTCACTATAGATTAGGCTGCTACTGTCAGTGCTAGCTGTTTTTATTTTTTGGCCACACTGATTGGAAGGAAATTTCCAACACAGTTTAGTTGCCAGAAATGGATTCTTTGCTGAAATATTTTTGTTAAAATATTCCGACTTGCTCCTTGCAGGGATGCCACTTAGTGCAGGAACACACAGCAATTGGCTGCCTCCTTCTTAACTCTGGGTTTGATCTTTTCATTATTTTTGTTGGGTTTTTTTTTTGCTGGTGTTTGCTTTGGACAGGCCTGTTCCCACACTGTGGAGATTGTGATGCCACAAGCAAGGTCTTTCTGTTGGATCCTTTCTTGGCCCTTGTAGAGAAGTGTGTTTGCTGGCAGTGGAGTGCAATGGCAGGAGGAATTCCACCAGGATGGAGTTAATTAGCTGGTGAAGGAACAGCACATGGGCAGGGCCTTGGAGGCAACCTGGGTTTTCTCCCATCTTCTGATCTGCTTGGATCAAAGTTGGGACTCACTGGCCTTGGAGGTCCTTTCCAACAAAAATGACTTTGTGATTCACCCTTCTGGGACTTATTAGGCACTATATACTTGCCTCCAGCATCTCATGTGGTGCCTTCTGAGTAAAGATGGGGAAATTACACGTGTTTGGCTTGATCTGCCTGACCCTGGCAAGGCATTTCTGAGGCCATTGTGCTACTGCTGCTCCCTGCCCGCAGCTGCAGGGCTCGACAGCGTGGAGCTGAGGCTCAGTTCTCCTCAGCCCTGCTCACACAGTCACCCACAGACAGCAGGAGCTGCACTCACATTTGTTTTTCTTCTTTTCTAGTTTGGTCAAAAGCAACGGGGGATTTTTTTTTCTCCCCCTGAAAGAACAGCAGTGTTTGGTTTGAGAAAGGATGAGGTCAAGAAGTGGCAGGAAAAGGCTGTGTCATTGTGTTTTTTGGTTGCTTGATTGCTTTTTTGCACCTGCACCAGACTTCTAGTGGTGAGAACTGGGGCTTTGCTGGGCTCCCAGAATGGTGCTGTCGCAGAGGAAACATCTTACACTCTCCACTCACATCCTGTGCTTTCCTTCTCACTCTGTCATCACTTTACAGAGCAAAACCCCGAGCTCACGTTGCACATTTCCACAACCTTCCACCCCTGTGCTCCTGACTGCTGCCAGGAGCCACCAGCAGCAAGGGGATTAACTGGCAGGTGATTTTAAGGGCTCTCTTCCCATTAGGGATGTACCTCTTGTTTTTCTCCAGGCTGCAAATAAAGAGAAATATTGCAAAATGAGAAGTTCACGAACACAAAAGAAGAAAGGAAGAATAAAAGAGTTTTGCGAATGAAAGGTTTGAGAAGAAAAAAAAAAAATTAAAAGGGAACAAAGAAGAAAACAGAATTCACAGGTGGTGTTTCTGGGCTGTTTCCAATATCAGTTTAATTCAAATAAATTCCTGTGTGTGTGTGTTGGACCTGCCTTTGCATTGATTTTCCCAAGATCAGAGACCACCAGGAATGCAATTGGAATACAAGGCTGGGAGGGAAAGGATTTTCCATTCTTAGTTCTGGATCATGCTCTGCCCTTCAGTGAGTCACTTACCTGCCTGATGCCTCCAGTTTTACCGAGGTTACAACTGCTGACTTTTTTCTAGGCATTTGGAAACACTCCTGGGCCAAACAGATACAGAGAATTCCAGAGAATTTAGGTTAATGGCTGCAACAATTGGGTGGAATCAGTTCTTCCCTGCCCGGGGCTCTGGTTCCATGTCAGGTTAAGCAAACAGCTCAGCTGCTGCTGCAGTGCTGGCAGGGAGGGACTGACCCATTAAAAATCTCATTTTGCTGGACACCTTGTTCAGAGATTTGGGTTTGTGCTGCTTCCCCTTAATCTGCATCACGTGCAGTCGATAGGCTGGCGTGCTGCACTTGGAACCTTCCCTGTTGAGCTTTTCAGGGATGTGCAGTACGTGCCTTGTATTGGCTCCAGGGCACTGTGCACAAGATTTTCTGCATGCAGAGGTCTCTGGATTCTAATAACTTATTGGACAGGTTGATGGTGAGCTGACATCTGTCCAGTCCTATTGGCACCTCTGTGGTTTTATTTTTGACTTAGGAAACTGACATGTGAAGCAGATTTTTCCTGCCAATTAATTTTTTTCCTAGGGTGTTGTTGAGTTATTTTGTTCCTTTTTTCTTTTCCTATTTCTGCTCTAACTTTGCCTGCTCTGCGTATTCTAAAGGCTGAAGTAGGTTAGCCCCTCTTCTCCTTCCTGCTCCCACACAGGCACATTTTGAAAAGTACCACAGCCTCAAATTTGCAATCTGTGCAGTTTGAGTGTGTCAGATACTCCAGTCTCTAACACCAGCTATTAGGGCTGTGTTTAGTCTAGCAGTATTTGAAATAAATTTGAGCTGGTGGAATGTGAGAGCACTTTAGAGATTGCTGAAAAAGAAAAGTTATTCCAAGAAAACCCATATACTCTCAGGAACCCCAGAGGCAGCAAGGGAGAGAAGAGAAATAGGTTATCTATAGCCCAGGCAAATAAAATATTCTTATTATAACTCCATGGGCACTATGCCAGCTCTCTGCAAGCAATATTTCTCTTTGCATCTTGCTTTGCCAGTGAATTGGACATCTATTATTTCATGATTTCAGCAGGAAACATAGCCTGAGTGATGACTTTGGTACCCAGCCCAGTGCTACTGTGCACTTGCTGAGCCCTGAATTGTGGAAATGCTTCCAGTCGATCTCTGCTCCTTCTCCAAGTGTGAGTGTGAATTGTCAGTGCTGCTTGGTGACATTTTCTAGGGACAGTGGGTCCTCCAGCATACAGCTGATGTTCAGGGCCCTGCAAGGATGGGGGCAGCTCATCCTTGCCCATCTCCTGCTCCTTTTTTTTCCCCTGCCTGGGCACCAGTTTGGCTGCTCCCTCGGGGACATGGGGGCAGCTGGAGAACAGAGCCACACACCACGTGCAGGGATGTGGCAACCCAGGGCTGGTCCCCAATGCCCAGTTCTCTCTGCCAGATTATTTTGGTCACTTATATCTAGAAACCATGATGGAAGCAGCTAATTTTAAAATGACACCATTTCTATTTCTTTTTATTTTTCTTTTTTTTTTTTCCTGTCAAGATCCCGATTTTGTAAACAAGTTTATTTGCCCTTCCTACCCAGCTCTGGGGTTATCCACCCACAGACCAGAGCCTGAGCATGGTTATAGCTGCCTGCCCAGATGCTCACGATGAATTGTTTGCTGACAAGCTTCAAACCTGCAGTTACTCAGAGAAATTATTCAGCAAATAATTTTGAATAATGACCCCCTTTGAGAAACTTGAGTTGTTTTGCAGGCAGATTCCAGACAGAGAACATGCTCAGGAAGTCGTAGCTTTCAGCACATTTTCCCCTCTGTTTGCCAGCCTGTGGAGTTGCAAAGCATCCTTTCCTGATACCTTCACCTGGGATTCAAATGTTCCACCAGGCTTGTGTGACGCAGGCTGAGGGTGCCCACTGCTCTGACACAGCTCAGGCCCTCTGGGCCCCCAAATCCCCCCACATCTCCTCCTCCATGGTGGTCTCAGTTGCTTTTTTCTTCCAGTCCAGCTTCCCTGGAGCAAGGCAGCAGGGATGTCTGCATCCATACATGTTACCAGAAATGCAGAGGATCAGGGTTTGGAGAGCTGGACCCTGCCTGGTGTCTCGATTTTGGCCAGTGTTGCCTTTGTGATCTGCAAGATCAGCACCTCAAATTGCTGCAGAGCCTTTGGACAAAAGGGCTGTGGAAGAGCAGAGTCAGGAGAGGTCCCTGTGAGAATTCATGTCCTGAGAGCTGCAAGAAGAGGAAAAAGCAGCTTTTGAGGTCAGGAATATGTAGGTTCCTTCCAGATCCCACCTGCCAGCAGAGCCAATGCAGGATGTTTTATAGCTGGGGAAGGAGAGCTTTTGGCAGGGAAGGCCAAAATGAGTGACAGCACTTCGCAGCTGATCTCTTGGTCCTTAAGTCCCATCAAGGGGCTAATCACTGTGGAGTAAAAAGATGAATAAAAAGATGGGAAAAGATTGCCAGCAGGGACTCATGAGGGCAAGGAGCTGAGGACCTGTCTCTTTTCAGGACAAGGGGCTTTCAGACAGCGACTTTGGATTCTGCATGGTAGAAGGCAGGACCTGGCAAGTAAAGGACACAGGATTCCAGCCCCTCAGGAACTCACTGCAGTGAATGCAACATCTGCACCTTTTCCACCACAAAGGGGACATGAGAGGAGGAGAGGGGAAAAGTCACACAGGGCGTGGAGAAGCGTGGGGGAGCCACACTGCCAAAATGTTTGGGAGAGGGTGCAGCGAGGCTGTGGATGCCCATCCACGGGGATGTTCAAGGACAGATGTCCTGAGCAGCATGATCTAACATGAGGAGGCTTGAACTAGCTGACATTGAAGGTCCTTTCCCACCCAAAGCACTCTACGTTTCTCTGAAACGGCCAGCTGTGTGTTTTGGAGCTGCCGGAGGGAGGATGGCAGGGCTGGAGGATGCAGACATCCCGAGCCAAGTGCTGCACGTTCTCTCGACCCGTGCGTGCGGCTCGGAGCCAGCGCATCCCTGCGAACAGCAGCGGCTCTGCCCTCCGCGGGGCCGGCTTTGCGCATTCGGAGCTCTGTGGTCACAATCTGTCAGCGGGAGAGCGGCAGAGGAGGAAACAGCTTCAGACGCTCGTACGCAAATACTTCTGCCCAAAGGTAGGACAGGAATACAAATCACCTCCTCTCTCTCTCTCTCCGCTGGGCTCTGGGCGCGTACATTTGCAACTTCTGCATATTCAGCTGCGCTTGAGACACTCTCCAAAAATCCCGCAGCCCCTTGCTAAGGAGCCGAGGTGGGAAATTCCCTTTCTCGGGATGTTTTGCCACCTAGTGCCCAGCTGGGAAATCTCATCCGTCTGCACCTTGGGGAGGCAAAAGCACCAGCACTTTTTTTGGGAGACCATAAATATTTTAGGAGGATAAAGCGATGCAAGAGCCTAGATTTAGGTACTTTGGTGGGTCACACTCATTGGAGGGCAACAGGGCATATTGGTATCTCATTTCTGACAATAGGCTTCAAACTCTAGAATTGTTCCACTGCTATCATTCCTGTTGCACCTCTGAAAAGATGATGCTGGAAAGAGTGAAGAAAGGATAGGAGCAAAGAGCTGCTCTTTGGGTCTGTCTTGGTTCTCTCACCCTTTAGAGAGCAGCTTGCTCCTGCTGTCCAAGTGCTTTGTAGATTTGGAGGTGCTGGTGGAGCTGTGAAGGAGAAGGAGAAGAGAAGGAGAAGGAGAAGGAGAAGGAGAAGGAGAAGGAGAAGGAGAAGGAGAAGGAGAAGGAGAAGGAGAAGGAGAAGGAGAAGGAGACCTCTGCCTTGTTTCCAGCTGGCTGAGAGCACATCTCACTGCTGTTCCCCAGCTCAGGAGATGCTGGTGATGGACAGGACAAAGCTGGAGGTTTGTCAAATACCAAGGGAATAACGACATTACTGACCCAGAGCAAACTCCCTGCCTGCCTGGAAGGCAAATAACATCAGCCAGATCCACCATGGATCCTCTGTGTCTCTCTCTCTCCCTCTCTCTCTCTCTTTCTCATTGCCATGAGAGGTTGCTGATGATGGAGAAATGCCAGTTTGGTGGAGAAGGGTGAGAAGGCAGAGATGGATCTGAAGAATCCCAGGTGAGCAAAGCCTCCAGAGCATCTGATTTACACTCAGCGTGCCAGCTCTCACTTGCCACGTGCCCTGCAGACAGGGGATGAGCAGCACTTCCAGCAACTTCTGGCATAGGAATTCAGCATTTCTCACCACCACCAGGTTTCAGTGAGGAAGGGAGACTTGGAAAGCCACTGTCACAGGAGGAGGACGAACATGCAGGGCAATGACCTGGTGCTTTTTGTAGCCAGGAGCTGGCTTAGGAGAGAAAGTCCTGTCCTAAAGAATCCCATCACAAGCATCCTGTGCGTGTCTGGAGGATGCTCCTGCAGAGGCAGACACCCAGGCTGGGCTTTGCCATCTCAGGGGCCAGCCTGCCCAACTCTGACTTCAATCAGCACTGTCATGGTATCGAGCACCACGGCTGGCTCAGCAGCGAGGACAGAAAATCGTGTCCACATCCTTCTGTCACTTTGTGTTTGTGCTGCCAAGTCATCTGGTGTGGCGTTGCACCCGATGTGACCAAGCACTTTGCGCTCACAAGGATCAGATTTTCAAAGCTATCAGCCTCCTAAATATACCGATAGGTGACTAATGGCTTCTAAGTGCTCTATGCTCTAAGAACCCTGAGACATACAAAGGGGCTGAGATAAGACAGGAGAGGGAAAAGGCTTTGTATCATTTTTAAAAAAGCTGCAACTCTCAAGTGTTTTGAAAGAATGTGTCTAATGTCTCATATGAATTACTAATGAAAAGAAAAACATGAAAGAAATGCCTTCAATATTTCAATGACTTTATTGATTGGTATTATAAAGCTTGTATTACTAAACCATGTTCTGTTGTGGCTCTGCAGCAACTGATAAACAGCATCTTCAGCAAGTGCTCTCACAAGTTGTTGTGTTTTTATACTCCTTTAGTTTGTGAAATTCAGCTCTGTGGAGCTCAGCTTACCCCTATCTATTTATCTTAAGAACAAAGTACCAAAGTACTGTAGCAGATACACAAATCCTCTCAAATAATATCCTTCTGATGGGCTTAAAAATAGAAATAAATCATCACAAAACACGGTAATCATCAATGTCTGGAACAAATATAGAGCCATTGCTACATGTTTTTTTTTAAAAATTACTCTTCAAATTTAAAGGTCATCAAAATCCAGTTTTTCTGTTTGCTTTAAGAGCTCATGTGTCAGAGGAGCCTTGGTCAGGGCAGAGATAAAGCCTTTCTCACTGTGAGTGAAAGTTTATGTAAGTAACAATATCCATGTCTCTGACCTGTGACAGACTCCAAACTGGTGCATGAGGAAGAAACTACAGCTCCAAATCACCATGAAGTCATCAGAAAAATCTTTTCCAGATTGTTTTTATCTCCAGCTGGGAAAAAGTGGTGAAATTTAGAATTCCCTCATGCCTCACAAAAATTGGTGGTTGAAGGAGCTCATCTATAAATAATTGAAGTTCCATTTATATGGAATGAACATTCCAGTCTCTCGCCAGGTCATCATAAAGACAATCAACAGCTTCTATTCTTTTATATATTCTGTTACATCACAATTCCCTGTGGAAATCCCCTCTTTTTGTCCTTGAGACATGGTGTTGAAGTCTTGATGTGGGCAGGCGTGGGATGCAGGGCACAGATTCTGCTGAGCCATCAGCCAGGCTTCAAAGCTGCATCCTAAAAAAACCCAAAGCTCTCAATTTGCCTGTGCCTGGGCAATGTTAAGGAAGCAAGGGAATTACATTAAATGGTCTTTATAGAGTCCAGAGAGCCAATAATTTTAATGCTGGGTTATTTTCAAGCTGGTTTTTAATTTGTCATTACTCTTTAAATGGGTTTGCTTACGGAATGGTGCAATTCAGGTAAGGGCTAGGAATCTTGGGCTGCTTCCTACAGAGCTGCAACAAGACAAAATCCAATCAACCTCCATCTCAGATGTTCCAGAGCCCACTCTCAGGTAACAGTGGAGTGTAACTGGAGTGTCTCTAGTGCACAATAACACACCCAACAAAACATGGAAGCGCTAATAGCTTTCGGTAGGTCTGATGAGAGATCACACTCTAGCAGCAGACATAGGGAAAAGCACGACTTCTATTAATTTTATATCATCTTAAGGATCTCTGGGTCAGCTGTGCTATGGAGAAGTGTATAATTTCTCCAAGTGCTGCAGAATCTGTGATGGATCCAGGTAATCATGTGTTTTGGGCACGTATCTGAAAACAGTCTTGTGAAAAACTTGGATTAGTGTTAAGCAATTTAACAGAGGCCATGCCAAATTGGCATAATCTTCTTGCAATTGCTCATGGCTTTATCTTACTCAGTGACTAGCCCAGCATGTAATTCTTCAGGAACAAGGTGTGAGTGTTTGGGAAATCTTTATATAATCTATGAAAATTGGAAGGAAAAGATTAAGAACGTGAATTCTTTCTGTGGATGCTGTAAGGTCTGTTCCTGTTGATGGAAGGTGCTTTAGGGAGAGCAGAGGTGAACTCCAGGAGTGCCTGGCAGATCAGAGCTTGGGAGGAGGAGTTTTACTGGAAATCCAAGCTGACCTTGGAGCTGTGGGGCAGCAGGGCACGGGGGACAGCCCCTGGCAGGGTGGACGAGCTGGGTGATTTCATGTGTGCCCAAGATGGGCCACCAAAGAGCACAGGGATGAGTTACCAGCAGCTGAGGGTGAGTCTGGCTGAGACTTGTGTGAAGAACCTTCGTTCTTTGTGAAGGCATTGTGTAGGATTCAAATCTTTCTTCTGAGTTGGCTCCACATCCTGTCCTCTCTGTTTTGAAAGGGATTGAAAGAGAAGGAGTTCAAAACCAGTTACTTAACGTTTCTCTTTGGAAGTTCTCTTAGGTTTGTGTGTCTTGGAAGTGGGAAGAGAAATGCGCACATAGAATTTCCTAGTTGAGCTCTAGAGTGGGATTCACGTATTCTCACCAGAATGACAATATGGGTACCCTACTTTGCTATTTTCTTTGAAGACTACAGGAAAAGAGAGTCTGTGGAAAACAGCCCCTCACCTGGTACCCTTCCCTGGTAGGGAAAGCTCTATGAGATGGAGCAGGAGATTTTTGGATTTTGCAGGTGCTTTTGCACATCCTGTACTCTGCCGGTCCCAGGTCATGCCCTGACCTTGCTCTGCTCTCTGTCTGCCTGCTGGATTCAGCAAAAGGTTCTGGCTGCAGTTCCTCCGTGTCTAAGCTGTTTCTGTGGCACCCAGCAGATGGTGCCACCAAGTAGCACATTTACAGGAGCAGTTTCTTGTCGGAGGCTTTTAAGTTTGTTTCAATCACTGCACGTGTCTTAGGTCCAGCAGAATTCCTTCCTTCCACCACTACAAAGGAGTTTCCCCTGGGCTTTGGATATTGTCACAGAAAACGTGTATCCTTTAATTTTTCCCTATTTTCGTCATGTCATCTAATTAGTATAATTTTTACTGTACAAATCTTTCGGGGAAAAAACCCAAAAATGCCTAAACTGTGATCATTCATTTTTAAATTTATATAATTCCCCCAGCTTTTTAAGATTTTTGTGCTCAGATTTTTTTTTGTAGGGACAGAATCTATTGTTAGAAAAATCCTGTGGCACGAGTGGTTTTGGATAAGAAATGTTAGGAGTGAGTCTTGAGAATCTTTGCTCTTTATTTTCTGCCCTCTTAGCAGCACATTAGCAAGTGAGAGATCCACTGGTGGCTCTGTCCCTGGCCGGGCTGGAGGTTTTAGGAAATAATTTCTTGTAACCAGAGCTGGCAGCAAAGGAACAAATGGTGAGCTCCATTTCTATCTTAGATGTCTTCTGCTGCACCAGCCCCCAAATGAGATTCCCTCCTGTGTAGCACAAATGCTTTGATAATTCAGGCTGTCAACTTGTCTGCAAAAGCCAGAAAAAGAGATATGAGAGAAGTCTCCCCTGTGGATAAAATGCAATACCTAATTCCTGGTCCTTTGTGTTTTTCTTGGAAGTTTCACCTGTGAAGCATTTGGTTTCCTGTGTCTCAAAGCATGCCTTTCCTTTTGCAGACTGTTTAAATATTTACTTTCTCTGCCCTTCTCATCCCACCATACTTCAAACCAGAGAAGGGAACACTTATCCACATGCAGCCTGGAAGATGCTTTGTCTGAGTGAGTAACGAATACTTGCAATTTAATAAAGACTGGAGCTTTCAGTCTTTGAGAACATGTATTACAGCCTCAGTTTGGAATAGGTGATGAGGTGATTACTAAACCCTGGTTGCCATGGGGAAAGGGAGGAGGGTGATTGCTTTTTGATGGAAGAAACTAAGAGGTACCAACAGTAACTTACTGCTAATACACACTCAAGGTGCACTTGGCATCAATGCATCTGGTGGGGAGCAGCAGTCAATCTTACTAATATCCGAGGAGTCAGCTTTAACAGCAGCAGTTATTGATGCAGAAGGTCAGCTTTTTGTGGCTGGTCATTCCCTGCAGCCTCCCTCGGGTTTGGTGTGACTGTGGGAGTGATTCCTGCGAGGGCACTTGATTGAATTTGTGAGAGGTTCAGGGGTACTCACAAATCAAGCACACACTGGCCACCTACAACAGGAGCAAAGCATCACTCCAAAATGGGATCTGGAGGCTGAGGGATTCTTAATAAGGCAGATTATTGTGCTGGTATGCTGGAGAGCAGCTCCTGCCTTAAAATTCCAGGGGCTCAGAAGAAAAGCTGTGCAGTGCTGGGGCTGCTCCTGGGGGTGCAAGGACGCCCCAGCTGAGCAGTGCGTGCCACAGGGTTTGTGTCTGTGTTTTGGTGCTTGGAGAACAGGAAAGAGATTGGCTCCTCGATTAGATACACCAGGCTGGACTCTTCCCAGCCTGGGAAAAAGCTGCAGTAATGCCTCCCCTGGAAAAGCAGTCAGGCAAGAGGAATATGAGAAGGGAGTGAGACTCTAGCAAAGCAGAGTGATTTCCATCACTTTAGCAATCACTTTGATGGAGACCTCACTGAATCCACAGCTGCTGGTGGCTGTGACACCCTCTGCCACCACCTCACAGCCCTTGGGGAGGCATCCTGACTGTGGCACCTGGCAGGGCAGGATTTGGTCTGAAAAAGCAACACCAAAGTGGCCGAGATGGGGCTGAGTGTTTCTTCAGGAGCTCGAGAGGGATGGAGGGGCTGGAGCAGGTGGTGGCTGCTCTGTCTGCTGGTGCTGAGAAGCTCTGAGCACCCTCATCCTTTCCTACACCTCTCTCCTGTAATATGTGGTTGAGGGCTGCCCTTGGTGTATTGATTCTCTCTAAAATGGGAAGTATTTTGGATGTAACTGTCAAAAATGTGGGCTAAGTCCTGCCTTCTGTACCACTTCTCCCCCAGTATTTCTTGGGGGTCCCTGCACAGGTAGCAAACCAACCCATTTGCTCTGGGTCCCTGTGGGTTTTCCACCTTGCTCTTTTTCTCTTCTTGGTGCTTTTCACATTGGAAACAGCTCTCAAATACCAGAGTATTTGGAATGACACTTCTCTTATCATCATCCTTAATGATCGGACCGTGGTGGAGACACATCACTGTAATTGTGTTTGTCTCCTTCACTGGCTTTTCCTTGTAAATTTGTTCCTAGCATTTGTTTCTGGATGGCAGATATGTTAATGGCTGGGCAGTTTAATGTGTTTATCTTTTGCATGCTGTATATTTTGGATATAGAAACAGTGAGAAGAGATAAGTGTGAAGAAACCGCTTCTGCATTAATGCCAGCAATTCTGACATTATAAATATATATGAGAGGGTTTCCGTGATTATATTTTAATGTTTTGTTTAATTCATTGACTCTCTGGAGACGAAACAAGAGAAAACCTCATTTGTATAATTTAAATGGCTAGCAATAAAAATAGGAGCAAAGAAAGGACCAATTAAACAGCCGTGCTCTCAAAGCCATGCAGATCCCTTTCCCTTGGAAGGTCCAGTCCATGCAGTGGAGCCTGTGTGGCTCCAGCCCCTTCTTTCCTGGACACAAACAATGGGCTGTGGAGCTTGTGGCACCAGACTCCTGGCATTTCCTCAAGGATGGCAGGACTGAGGGAATGAGGGAAGCATTTTCCATTTGAGAGGCAATGGAAGGGACAGCAGGCACTGGCAGGGGCAGTTGTCCTCCCACAGTAAGAGGTGAGACACATAAAATAAGACAAATTTGACAAATAAAACAAATCACTGTGTTGGTTGTTTGGCTCTTGAGCAGTTCCTCCTGGCAGAAGTGGTCACCTGTAGTTACTTGATTTAGGCACCTTCTTGCTACTTCACAATCTATGTTGTTTTCACCTCTGTCTGTGTCCAGCTTGCACTTCATCATCTCACCCCTTTGTTTGCAGATGTCTCTTATCCAGCACAGCATGCCAAGGAACAAAAATTACAATTCCTAGCTTTTCTCACAGTTGAGAAAAGGAACTTGGGAAACAAACAAACAAAAAAGCCCTAACAAACCCCACAACAATAATCTATCAAGACTTTTCCCATGGGCAAAGGCTGCTGGACCAAACAAGCCAAAGCTTATCAGCACAAATGAAACACTGCTTTTCTCTTTCCCACTCGTTCTGAGTTCTCCCAGCAGCACTGCACATCTCTGCTCCCACAGGGCAGGAGACACCTCCATCAGAAAGTGCCATGCCCTGAGAGTTTCCTCCAGCCACTTCTAATTGCCAGCAAGAGAGGAACCCACAGGTTATGGCCCTTATTTCTGTGCTACAAGAGCAGGCAGCAAAGATTGCCTCTGGTGTGGCAGCTTCAAGTCTGCAGATAAGAAATTTAAGGTCTTGCTGTCTGGTTGTGCTGTACCTTTGCAGCCAAGCCAGCCTGGAGTGAGGAGTTTTCCACAGGTCCTGGCAGTGCCTCCTTGGCTTCCCCTGGCTGTAGGTTTGGAGGAAGGGGAGCTGCTCCATCACCACTTTCAGATCCCCACATCCATCACTGCCCGCATCCTTTAACCAAGTTTTGCTTCTCGCTTGGTCAAGCAAAACACTGGGAAAGAGTTGTTTGCCGTTTCTAAGAGTTCTGGCTTCCAGTTCTGGCACTGAGCTTTGCAGAAAAGCTTTGCTGTTTCCATGACAAATTTGGCAGCTTTCTGGCTTCTGGGCTGTCATGCCTGGACTTCAGGAAGAGAATTAAGGAGATGAGATCAAAAAGAGCATTTTGTTATTTGAGAGCGAAGATTTTCCCATCCTACTCAGTCTTCCCACGCTGTGCTTGCAGATGCAGATATGTGGCTGCTGTAGGTGTTTTCCTTTCAGGATGTGTGTCTGTAGATCCATTTGAATCCACACAGTTGGTGCTGTGTGACATGGTCTTGGTTAAGCCATGAATTTCCATTCACAGCCTGGGATCACACAGATATTCACCAACTTTTGGAGGGAGCACAGTGTTTTAAACTTGATATGCTTACATTGTAATTGGAAGTATATTCATGTGTATGCATTCCTTATTTCTGAAGTCTACAAGAAAAGCCCATACAGGTGGAAAACTATTTATTCTTCATTATTTGAATTTTTGCTGTAAGAAACTGTGCATCATCAGGACTGTGTCATTCCCTGCAAAAAGCATCAAGGAAGGGGCTTAAAATCTCTCACACCAAATTGCTGGAGGACACAGTTGCCCATTTTGGCCCCTGACAGTCTGTGTGGAGCAAGCAGATGGCCAAAACACACTCAGCCTCGAGACCTGAGGGTAATGGAAGTATTAGCTAGAATTTCACCTTTCCACAGGGAGAGAAACGAACACATTGCAGCTCAGAAAAATCTAATGTGGTATTTATTTCAGATATAAATTTGACTGTATAAAAATGACACCTTTTTACTCAGCCTGCAGTGCCAGGTCCAGCTCTCACTTGTAAATTAGGAATAGATCCATAAAGGCTATGGAATTAGAGCAGCTGATGTGACAGCAGCCTCACCTTGGCAGTATTTCACTCTGTGCTTCACTCTAATCTCCTGCGGCTATGAATCAGAAGAAACTCTGCTGAAGCCAACAGTGGTGGAGAAGGAATGAAAGAGAAGCGAGATCTTCATGTTTTTGGGGAGCAAGGAGCCTGGGCACACTCTCCTGCCACAGAGGAGCAGCATCTCTGCCCTGATGGGCAGAACCATGCTGGTGAGCTGACATCAAAAATGTGTCTCGTGTGTCTGTGTTGCACCTCTTCACCTCATCCCTGATGTTCCAGCTCACCATGGGGACCTTGCAGGGCTGGTTGTTCCCCTTCACTCACAGAGGAGCAGAGTGCAGCCTTGCCCCTGCCGTGAGGATTTAGGAGGAGGATTTTGGGAAGTTTTGACATTTCATATCCTTTCCTTGATGCATTTCTGCCAGGGGCTGTGCTGGTTGTCTGCTCCTGCAGGAGAACACCCCACCTTTGTAGAAGCTTTGTGAGTCAGCCCACTCCAAACACCAGTGTGTACTGAGAGGCAGTGCAGGGGCTTATTGCTTGCTCCCCTGCTACCAGAGCCCAGAAGAACAACCTAACAAAGCAGAAGGGCTGGATGCAGCTCCAGGGAGGCAACTGGGGAGGTGACTGAGCCACAGTCCCTCAGCAATGAGTGCAGGTGCCACTTAGCTGCTGCTGGTTGTGCGCAGTCATGCTGGAAAAGGTCTCCCTCCAGGCATGTGACTTTGTGAGATCCTTGGGCTGCCTCTCCTACTGATTACAGCAGATTTAATAGTGTTATTAGTTTAGCCAGTGAGACCTTTATCAGAAGAGATTAGCAGGTGGATGAGAGCTTTAATATCCTTGGCAGATCTATTTCTCCCCCAGTAATTGCCTTAAGATGGTTTTACTTCACTGTCTGGGCTTTCTCTCCTTCCCCTTTTTATCTTTTAGCTTATTTCCTGAGTGTTTTGCCACATTTTCCTTCCTCACACTAAGAAATAGCAGCTCATGACTTGTGAGCACTGGGTAATGGGATACATCTGCCTAAAGACTTGTTCACAAAGCCCTTTAATTCAGCAGCTCCGTTCTCATGGTGCATGGCTGAGGACAGGAAAGTGGGGGTTGACTGAAAACACCTCAAGTGGAAAATTAAGAAAAGCAGGGACTCTGCAGAACCTGGAGCAGCAGCCTGCACACCCAGGGATGTTGGTGCTTTTGTTTGGAGGTGCTTGGCCAGCCACAGAGCAGCCACCTCTGGAAGGGGCAGGGAGAGGCCACTGCTCACTGCTCTGCAGATTGGCCCCAGAGCACCTGGCAGAGGGCTGTGCACGGGAAATGCCTGCCAGGTAAGGGAATGATTTCACTTTGGTGATTTTATCCTACAGTGCACACAGCATTTTGTGTTCCTCAGTGCCATAAAACCTCGCAGAGACAAGGGTAAGGCATGTGGGGACAAGCTGTTAATTTCCAGATCTTTCATGTGCAGAAATATTCATGTGTATTTTCAAAATAAATTATCCTTGGATAAATCACCCACCCCCCCAGTGTGCAACATAAACCAGTTGTCTTAGAGTGCAATGAGTTAAGAAGGAAAAGGTTGAGCACAGAAAATGTTTAAAATCAAAGGTCACATTGCAGCTCCATGAGACTTCCCTTTCTCCCCATGGGGTGAGGATAATCACAAGGCAATCAGTGCCCCCTGCTCAGGCAGTCCTGAGCCAGCTCCTCACCAGTGCACTCCAGGCATTGATTTTTTTCTGGGTGTCTTGCAATCAGCAAAAGACACCAAACAGGAACACTCTGGTGCAGTTCCCTCACTTGGAAAAAAGTTCTCTGCAAGTGCTGCATCCATCTTTTGTGCTGGAATATTTTCAAATATTTCCTGTTTTTTTCAAGTAAAGGAGGAAAGAATCCCTAGATCAGGGCAGCCAGGAGCCTCCTCCAGGGCCTGGCAGAGGAGCCTGGGGGTGGCAGTCACAGGAGGCTGCACTGACTTTGCAGATGCGTTGTGTCAGCTCTGAGTCTGAGGACTTGGCCCAAAGATGTTTAACAGGCAGAGAAAGCAACTACTGCAGTTCCTGTGCCCCTGGGCTGACCTAACCAGTAGTCATTCATCCCCAGAAATTTTGGGAAAGTCTTATTTGATCCCTATACGTGCCAGGCAAGCAGTACTTTCCTGGAGGCTGAGTTTCCCAGAGGGCTCCACCAATCTCTTTGGTTGTACCTGCTCATAGCTGCTCTTTTATTTGCTTTTCTAGCAGCTGCCAGTGATTTATTTACACAACAATTACAATCAAAAATGTAAACTGAGGTGCACTGCTTTTTCCTAGAAGATTCTCACTGATACTTCTCTCATTCTTTGCAAGGGCATCACAACACACTGGAAACCCAGGCAAGTCCTGCAGTCTCCCTGTTCTTTTAGACTTTTCACATCTGAAGAGCTCAGGTGGTGTGTGTGGGATGTGCTGTGGTGAAGGGAGTGCAGGAGGAATTATGCTGGGACTTCTGGCATTGTGGATAACTTGCCAGCCAGCTTCCATCCTATTTTGAATGCCAATATCAGTAAGAATAATGTGTAAGATACCAGCAGGCAGGAGTTTCCCCTTGGAGGGCATTCTTCCTTCTGGGACGTTGCAGGGGAAGTGCTGACCCCTTGAGAGGGCTGATGAATATTAGAAGAGGGATGGATCTGTGGGTTCTGTTGTGTTGCACTGGAGTGGGCACCATGCACCATCCCCTGGGGCTCCTCAGCTCTTGCTCTGGAAGTGCCTGAGTGAGCATTTCTCAGCCTGTGCTGTGTCAGCACTAACGTGCCCTACCTCCAGGTGACTGTGCCTTGAAAAGTTTTACCAGTGATCAAATTATTCCAGGTCTGAAATCATCCTCTGCTCTTTCCTTGCTCTTTAGCGTGGAAGGATTTTCCATAGGGATATAAAAACAAGGGTACTGAATGGATCAGACGATGCTCAGCCCAGCAGCCAGCTCCCAATGATGGCTGGTAGCACATCCTGGGAAGGAGCAAGAGTGGAAGCTGCAGGTTATATACCCAATGTACTCTAAGTCTGAAGTTTCATCCTCGTTTTAAAAAGCTGCTGATGGCCTTTTCTGCTGTGAAGGGTTCTCTCCTCTTGGACACTTTATTGCTTTCAGCCCTCACCACTCTCTTTGCTGTGAGCCCAGCAGCTGCCATGGTGTGAGAAGAGGTGCTGCTTCCACTCACTGGCTTTCACTGGCTTCCCCTGAGCATTTTGTTATAAGGAACAGTGATTCATCAATCTCCATGCGAAGGCTACGTAGCACTCATGATTGAACGTACCTCAGCGATACCTGCTATGAAAGATTGTCTCTTTTCCATCTCCCTGGTGGTTCCCAGAAAATAAACCTGTCACATCTTTGAGGCAGTACTGACAGTATGAGAACAGATCTGGAATATGCCTGAGAGGGTTCCTGAGCAGCAGCTGCCTGTGAGTCCTTACCACAGCAAATGGACTCGAGCACTGGCACAGCTGCCCAGGGCAGTGGTGGAGTCCCCATCCCTGCAGAGATTTCAAAGATGTGGGCACTTGGGGACGTGGTTTGGAGGCAGCTTGGCAGTGCTGGGTTAATGGTTGGACTCAATGATCCTACAGGTCCTTTCCAACCCAAATGATTCAGTGATTCTAAGAAAGGCTGCTCTAAACATCCTATTTTGGTAATGTGGTAAAATGCCTGTATTGATTTAAACAGCAAAGCAGAGAAGAAACGCCCATGGGGGAAGAGTGGGACTGAGATGCATTAGCAGCATTGCTGTGGGAAAACATTGTCCTTGACACTGAAAATTCACATTTCCAGTCTGCCTGGGCACATTTAGAGAGAAACCCATTTCCTCAACCACACAACGAGTACGAGACGTTGGGCTGGAGCTCCTGTGAGGAAACCATCTGTGTTCACCAGCCAGGGCTGTGTCTGCTCCCCTTCCTTGAAGGACCAGGAGTGCCTTGAAAGCACCTGCCATCTGAAACAAGAGGCTTGAGTGGCCTGGAGGACACTCAGATGTCTGGTCAGCCCTCAATAAAAGAGATCTTTCATCATAGAAGAGAGGGAAGAAGCCACCTTCCTGAATGCTGAGGTTTCACCTCTCTGGGATCTAGGGTGAGTCAGCCAGGCACTGCTGAGTTCCACAGACCTGTTCAGGTTAATAAAATCACTGCAAGAACCCAGGCAGCTCACAGGATGCTGTGTGGCTTCCACATTGACGTCACTGCTTCTCATTTACCCTTGGGTGAGAGTGACCGAAATCCATTACTACCTGGCAGCCACTGGGTAAAGCCCTGCAAAATAAATCAGCGTTCTGCACAGCAAACAGGTGTCTGCAGCACAAAAGGAGCCATTCAGACAGCAGGGCACAAAGGGATTTTTCATCATGGGAGGGAAGACATGAATGGGTCATTAGAGAGAGGGGAATTCACAGGCAGAGAGTGATAACAGGGGAAAGCTGGGAGAGATTTCACTGCAGAGGCAGTGGAGAAGTGGTTGGAGTGTGGGAGATAGAAAAGAAACAACCAAGGAGACAAAGAGGAGTTAAGTGAGCAATTTGAGTTTATTATAGGAAAACGGGGACACTGAACAAAACTGGAAAATACATTTAGAAGTGTGAAGAGGTGATATCTTGCCTAGTGGAAGTGGCTTTTGCCACTATGAATCTCAGGAGTGCTGCGGGGCTGGAGGAAGGCACAGGCACCTGCACCAGGAGGGGAAGGCCCAGGTACACTCAGAACACAGTCCCTGGTATTTCTGCCGTGGAGGGTGCAGAGACTTCCAGACAGGACCCAGGAATCAGCTCACGAATTCAGAGAAAATAATTCTCCTCTGGGATGTTTTAAAATATGGATATCTTACATCTTTGACTGAATCACTTGATCCTGTCCTTTTTCAAAGCCAGGCCACCACCTCCATGGTCCTCTCATTGTAGTTTATTCAGGGCAGGATTAAATACACAGGTCAGGGCAATGTAGGGGTTACAATATTGTGTTACATTTGGTCTGGGGATGGAGAACATCTTTTTACAGACATGGAATCAGTGGGCATTCAGAGTGAGCTTTTGATGTTCCTCAGTCTGACACATTTTGCCAGCCCTAAAAATATGCCATGAAAGAGAAAATAAAATCTCTACAGGCTTTTCTCCACAGCTACTAAAAGATCAGGCAGTAGGTACACTCCTATATCACCTGCAAAAATGCAGATGTTCTCATTTCTAGCGCACATAAAAGCCATAAATCCGGGTGGTTGTAATGTCTTGTTCGTTCATATAAAGAGAATTCAAATAGGTGATGGCTCTGCCTGGTAAGGAGGAATCTTTCACTTCCCAGGCAGATCATTGTTAACATTAAATGCTATTGAATGATCATTACAAGGGTTAGGTTGAATGGCTATTTTCTTCTCTCTATTTTTTTGTGCCAGCAAAAGGACCCCTGGAAGGCAGCAGGATATTATATGAAACTTGGATTTCCTTAAACATTCTTCTCTTGTTCAGTAATAATAAGAAAAGCCCTCAGTTGTCAGAAGCCTGAGTTCCTTTAAATTCAAAATCCTCTCACAGGGACACTGCTGTGTTCAGTCTGGGCTTTGCCAGGAGGACAAACCTGCTGTGCCAGGTGCTGGGACACAAGTAGCTGGGCATGGGCTCTTCTGGCACCAGGAGATGGTGCACACCCCCTCTCCCCTGGCGCTAGGCAGGGAAGGAGCTCATCTCTGGTATCATTCCAGCCTTTTGGATATTTATTGTACATTTTTTACCTCCTACCTGTTGCCTGGTCTGATGTGTTTTCTCTTAGATCTTGGGGAGAAAGGTCTCCTCTGTGCATCAGATCGAGTGCTCAGAAGGAGAGAATGCTCAAGCTTTACTGGAGTCTTTCAATGCTAACAGAATAAAAGTATACAATTTATTTATCAAAGTCTCCTTTAAAGGAGAAGATGGGTGAAATAGGTTTTAGTCTACTTGTGATGCTCAGGGAAAGCAAGCACTTTGATTCGCTCCTTCCCAGACAAACAGCATTGCATTAGTTGTTTCTGATTTTATTAGCTATAAACCACTTTCTATTTTTATTTTCACATGCCATTGACTTTGTTTGGTACAGACACAGCTGAACAAGGCTCATTTTTCAAGTGCAAATCATGTTAATAGATGCCCAGTTCATTCCACTCCACACACAGGAGGACCGCTGTAGGAAAGAGAGCTGATAGCCAAAAAAATATTTTCCTGTTTCATTTCCTTCATCACCTCTGAGGCCACATTATCCCTTCTGAATTCCCAAACGTGGAATGGTGATGGTTGCTTTAGTACTTCTGGCATGGTCTCTTCACATAAGGAGAATTTATTTGTGTGGAGGAGTGAAACAGTGCAAGCAGAAAACGAAATAGCAAGTGGTAAAGTGTGTGAAATTCTCCATTTGCTATCACTTTTTATGATGCTGTTTCCAGCTTTTCTTCACTGCTTGCAACTACAACTGATGGCTTTGGAGCACAGAGTGCCTCTTATCACTGCTCTTCATCAGCAAGTGTGAGCAGCAGCAAGCAGTCAAATCGCTGCTGTATCCAAACAGCATCTCTGCATCCAGGGATGGAGCTGCAGGGAGAGCTCACTCGTTGGGAACTTGATCTGTCTAATTATGTGACTGTTGACTGGGCAACGGGCTGCACATCCAGTTGTCCCCAGCAAAAATAGTTTGTCTTAAAATTTCATCTGAGTTAACATACATCATCTTTTTATCTTATTATCTGTTTCTTTCCCTGTCACAGCATTTTTGAACTGGCATCAGGAGTTATTAGAAGAAAGCTCTTTTCCATCATTAAATACTGGGTTCACAAAGATCTCTAGAGTCCTTAAATGCAGATGAGGGTATGAGTGGCACTTCCTGATCAGAATTACAAGGAAGTGTTCTCACTGGAGACAGTGTTCAGAGGTGGATGCTGGCAGGAGTTCAAGTGTCCACACTTGTTCTTATGGCCATGAGTTCCCTGACATCTCCTGTCCATGGAGGGGGTGGTGGGGGGTTCTTTCCTTGCAGGCTCCACTGAACTCCGGTAAGTGAGCAGCTCTGGGACTGAGGAATGAGTTGTCCCTTCAGTCAGAGAGAAGTTAAAGAGAGAGACCATCCTTTGGTGGTATTTGCTCTTCATTTCCTTGGCTGATCTATAGAGGTTCCCCACGAAACAATAGCAAATAGGGTTGAGGCTGGAGTTGGTGAGGCCAAGCCACTGGGCAAAAGGTCTGAGCTGCAGGATCCAAGGGGAAGGAGTCACATCCTGCAAAGATTTGGGGATGTTGAAATCAATCCAGATGTCCATCAGGTAGACAGGCAGCCAAGAGATGGCAAACAGCAGGACCAGGGCCACCACCATCTGTGCCACCTTCCTGCGGATCTTCAGCCTGGAGGCCGGCAGGGATCGGTTCAGGGCAGAGCTCTCCTTCAGCTGGCTGCTGCGGCTCCAGAGCCGGCGCACCGTGAGGAAGCAGATCACCATGTTGAACAGCACGGGCAGGCAGTACAGGGCACAGAAGAGCAGAAAGTTGTAGGCTTGCTTGAGCCTCTCCTGAGGCCAAATCTCCCTGCAGATGGAAAACACCAGGGGCAAGCCCTCCACCACCCCGATCTCATCCCGTTTGTTCATGAAGATGAGGGGCATGCATATCCCTGAGGACAACAACCACACCACCAGGATGGTGCTGAGGATCCTCTTCTGGGTGAAGAAGGAGCGGGCGTTGAGCGGGTTGTGCACGCTGTAGTAGCGGTTCACGCTGATGACCGTCAGGCTGAGCACGCTGGCAGACACAGACACAGCCTGGATGAAGGGCACTGCCCGGCACAGGAAGTCCCCGTACACCCAGGCTTTGTAGATGAGGTTGCCCACGGTGATGGGCATGCAGATGCACACCACCATGAGGTCACACACGGCCAGGTTGATGAGGAGGCTGCGGGTGGCGCTCAGGCTGGACATCCGGCTCCGGCGCTTGCGGGTCAGCACCCTGATGGACATGATGTTGCCCACGAAGCCCACCACAAAGGACACCAAGTACATCACTGTGAGGCTGATGGTGACAGGCTCCTTTGCAAAAAGGAAGAGCATCTTCTCCAGCTCTTCCCAACCCAGCTCCTGGCTGCCATTCCAGAGCCCGCCTTGGGTCTGGTTCTCCTCCTGCCAGAGCTGCAGAAGGTCAGGGAGGCCCCTGGGTTCTGGGGGGGACAAATCCATGGCTGAGTCCCCCCCGGGCAACCTGGGCTAACGGGGCAGAGCCTTCTGAGCTGCTTCCAGTGCTCCGGGCATGGCGAGCTGGGATCAGCCCTGCCTGCAAGAGAGGGTGTGGAGAAGGGGGGTCAGCGGGCGCTCGGGGCAGCGATCGCCTTTCACGGGGAGCTGCCGGGCCAGCAGTGCCTTATCAACTTAGTTGAGAAGCGGCCGTAGCGCGGGGCGGCCGGGCTGGGCAGCGCGGCACCGGCACCGGCACCGGCACCGGCACCGGCACCGGCACCGCTCCGGCAGCAGCGGCGGGACCGGCGGGAGCCCCTGCCCGGCCGCGGAGAGACGGCGTCTCCGCTGAGAGGACGGGGAAGGAGCCCCGGACCCCCGCACCCCGAAGAGCATCCCCGGCCTCCGTCCGCAGCCACTCCCCCGCTCACTCAGTCCCTCACTCTCTCCTTTCCCGGAAAGTTGCGTGTCCCGCGGCCGCTCTGCCGGACCCTTGCCCCGGTTGTCCCCAGCCCATCGGTTCCCCCCGGTTCCCCCCGGTTCCCCCCGGTTCCCCGTCTCTCCCGCGGTCCCGCGGCGCGGCGGCACTCACCGGGCGGAGGGCGGGCAGCGCCGGCCGGGCTCCTCCCGCCGGCAGCTCTGCCGTGGATGTGTGCGTGTGTCCGTGTGTCCCCGTGTCCGTGTGTCCGTGCGTGTGTGCGGCGGCACAGCCCGACCCGCTGCCACACGCGCGTGCTCGCAGCCACGCACCCCCCGCACGGCCAGCCCGGCGCACAGCCCGCGGCGCGCACACGCGGCACAGC
>VRYO01002014.1:4392609-4424529 GCA_009812075.1 Sialia sialis | reverse complement strand
CGGGCCAGACTGAGCCGTGCCGAACCGTGCCAGCCTCCCCTCCTGCCGGGAGCCAAGAGCCCGGCCCGGCCGTGGTGCTGAAGGGACAGCTCCGCCGGGCCGGGCAGGGACCGGGCACGGAGCAGGCAGCGGCCGGGCGGGGCTGGTACAGTCCTGGGCTGCTCCTGGTGGTCGCCTCCTCCTCTCCTGTGGTCCCCGGGTTCAGCTGTAGCACAGCAGGGAACCCGGGAAGCTCCACTTCAGCTCTAACATCCCCCACCATCCTGAATTTCTGGCGGATCCTGGCACGCCAAGGGTTAACACCACCAGAGATGGGATGGGAACTCACCTGAACGAGGAGTGCTGCACAAAGAAACCAAACTTCTGGTGTTTCCTATTAAATTGAAGGAATGGGGGAAATGAACGTTTATGGGAAAAGTCTCTTGAAAAGTTGAAGTTTGGGGAGCAAGGTTGGTTTGTAAAATGGAACTTTTGACTTTTTGCTCAGAGGATGCCAGTGTATCACAGTGGAAAACGTTGGATGCAGGGAATTCATGCCTCTGCCTGAAATGTTTAGTTTTTATTCTCTTTCTTTGCCTTCTCCGAGGGACAGCAAAGTAACAAATGCAGCCTAGTGGAGGGAGGCTGTTTGTCACTGAATGGTGAATGCCCTTGATTTCACTGGGAAATTCCCCATCCTTTTTATTCCATGCATGTGAAAGAATAAAGTAAATATTTTTGGTCAGCCTTACGTGAAATGAAAGAAAGATCAGTGGTGGAGCTACACTGGGAGGGGGTGGGAGGGTGGCGAATGTGATCAGCCTGCAAACCTCTCCTGCGTGAGAATGCATTTGCTCTAAGCATGTAACTGCTCATTCTCACACAGTTTTGTGTATGTGTATTTATAGGTCTCCAGAGACAAACAACTTCCACAAACTAATTGCAGAGTGTTGCCCAGAGCACAAGGTACACGTTATTCCACACAGAGAAATGCATGGATACTCCCATGGATACCTAAAATCTGCTGCAGTTTCACAGCTGCTCCATAAGCAAATAGATCTGTTGCAATGAGGCAGCTACAGAGACCAGTCTTGGATCTGGCAATTGGAAATCCCCATGCACCCGAGCCCTTGCCAGCCTCTGACAGCCTCCCTACAGCAGTCCTGCCATTACACACAGAAAACACAGGATGGAGGTGTTTAAGTCAACATTTTTAGTAGGGTATTAACAGAATACAAGAGAAGAGAGAACAGAAATGTGCCAGGGCTTCCTTTGTTCAGGTAGTTGCCTTCCAAATGTTCAAGTTAATAAATACATTTAAATTATGTTGTTTTTTTTTTTACTTCTCGGTGCACTTTATTTGTATTCACATTATTTACTGCTGAGGAACCTTTAGGACTTCAAGACTAAATTACTAAGTTAATCAATGGTTCGAAATAATTAGAATGAATCTGCTTTTGCATCCATTGACACAACTCACAAGTGCCAAGTCATCTTGAGCAGCAAATGACGAATCCATACACTGTGTGCAGCTGACAGAGAGCACAAGGCATTGATTATAACGAGTTCATTGATTCTAACAAGTTCAAAGTCAGATAGCTCAAGATGGGGAATCTCCAAATAAAAGAAATGCCATACCCTTTCCACTTTGGTTTGCCTCTTACAGAACAACTTTGAAGTGGAAGCTAAATAAAGTCCACTGGAGACAGGAGCCATCCTTCAGCATCAAGGGCAATGTGATCATAGAGCAAAGCACATCAGAAATAACCCACTGGTCTCACTGGAGTTACAGCTGTGAACAACTGACCTGAGAGGAGTGAGTCAGCCACTTTGGGGCTTTGCCAGAATCTCAAAAACCCTCACATTTCTCATGCCAGCTACATGTGCCCAAACCTGCCTTGCCCACTGTGCATCACAGTCCTGGGCCAGGGTAAATTTAGCTCTGCTGCCTCAGCACAACCTCTCTGCTCCCACTGCAGCAGGAGCTGGGTATCACCCAGAGCTGCAGAGATGCTCTCCCTGTCCCAACAATGGGTGTAAATTCAGGAAACCCTGAGGATTTTCCAGCTTGCGCTAGACCTTGAGAGTGTGAAGCTAGGGCAGATCCTCTGGTTGTACATCTACTTGCAGTGCTCATGTGCTCTCCGTACTCTAAGTTTTCCCTGTTCCCTGCCAGGATTTGGGGGATGTGTGGTCCCCAATGTCTCTTCATCCTCAACCTCTGTGTGATGGCTGGCACCAAACCAAAGGGCTCTTGGCTTTCTTGCTTTCTCCCTGACATGCCTGATGTGTCTCACTGGCACAGTTTGAGGGAAAGGTCTGTCGTGAGGATACAGATGTTCTCTCCTGCCAGCAGGTAGGTGGGATGGAGTTGCCACTTCATAGAGGTGAAACAAAATTAGGGCTTGTCTCAGTCAAGCAAGCTGGATTGTTGCTGCTGGGACAGATTGTCAATGGTGCTGCTTGTGTTAGGTGAGCTAGGAGCACATGCCAGGGTGTTAGGGGTGAGCACTGGCACTTGTGAAATTGTTTCCCACTTGATTTTGCTGGGAGGTGCTGCTCAGACTGCCCTTGGAAAGCACTGGATAAAAGCCACCTTCATTGCCACTCGTCCCTCTGCCTGTGACACTTTTTGATGATGGACACAGGAGGGCCTCGGGGAAAGGAAACTCCCCCAGCCCTCACATCTTCCCCCTGCCAGGACCTGTTGGGAAGTTGTGTGTGAGCCTTTCTAACTCTGAGATAACCACGAGCAACACTGAAACCTGGATCTCTTGCCATCAGAAGAGAGTAACATCACTGTTAACTCATATGGATTTTTAAAAAAATCCACCCATCTCTGGGACATTTTCTTATAAATCTCTAAGCCAGCAATAAAACTCCCCACGTCCTCTGTGCCGGGGATCTCTGAGCTGGCTTTGCCGCTCCCTCTGCTGGTGGCTGCTCCATCCCCGGGCCAGCGCTGCTCTGGCACCGCAGTTTTGGGGACAACACGAGCTATTTGTGGCCCCGTGGGCCAGGTCCTCATCACAGTTCCCGTGTGACATTCACAGATGTCAGAGCTTTGATGCTGCTGTGAATCCAGGAGGAGATAAGAGGGTGATGCTGCTCACAATCAAAGGCGATACAAAGGAGATGCCAAGTGCACTTCAGATTCTTTGAAAATAAAATAGCGAAGCAAATAAAAAACATCTGGGAATTGATGTTTGTTGTTTGTAATTACTTCCGTGAGAGTGAAAATCTTTGTTCTCCCACTAGTCTTCCCTCAATCAAAGAATGAAACATTTAAACTATCTCCAATGTCCTTTGGAGGATTTTAAATGGATAATGTGTGCATTTTTATATCTGAGAATATTCACTGGTCTGTTTTCATAAGGAGATATGTGCCAAATTCCATATCTTCTTTCCTTTTTATTGGACGCCTTTTAGATTGAGTGCTCCGGAAATGTAGTGGCTGAAAGAAAAAGATAATTTTGCACAGAAGAATTTGTCTAATACAATGTTCACCGGCTCAAGAACAATGAAACACCATTTTGGCATTGGAGTGATTGAAAATTCTGTCTTTCAGATGCTTTTGCTTGTGGTTTTTGCACAAGCTCAGGCAAGTAGCAGGCTGGGAATGCAGGGCTAAGCACGCTCCTGCAGGGCCCCTGTTTAAACCCAGGGCCACACCAAGTGAACTTGACCCTCTCTCATTAAATGGAGGATCCTGAATGGATGTGTAATGAGTAACTGAGTGTTTTAAGGAGAAATCAGTGCTGTGGATCCCTAAATCACTGCACACACTGAGAAGATTTTGAAGTGACAATGAGCATCGGGTCAAGCCTTTGAGAAGTTAAGAGCGCCAGGACTTGGCAGAGGAGGCAGCTGACATGCAAAGCAGCCCTCTAACACTGCCTGTATTCATTCAGCCCTTCTCTCCCTGGAGCTGGGATCTAGGATCCTCTGAAGCAATAATGGGATTTCCTCCATGCCCATTTTTTGCATGGTGCTCTCATCCTCTTGCTCAGGACAGGCACCACAAACCCTGGGGAGAAATACGTAGAATCAGACTGAAAGCAAAACCCAAAACAACAGATTTGGTGATTGAGGGAATCTGGTGGTCTGATTCCTAGGTTTGTGGGGATCCATTTCATCCTGTTATGACTCCAAGGAGTTTGCCACTGATGTGCTACTGCCAGGTGAAGCAGCATTGTGAACAGGGGCTGTTAAATCCTCCCTCCCTCCTTCTACCTGCACACTCTACATTTGAATATCAATACCTCTTCCTTGGTGCTCTATACCCAGGTGCAACAGGCTAATAAAGGGCTTTTTAGATGACAAATCTTCCTGGGTTTCATCAGCTGATTGCCATCTGGGGGAAGCCTGACAAAGGCTTAAATTTGCCACTGTTCTGCCTTTTCCCAGCTGCAGAGGCTTGCAGAGGCGAAACGTGGTGAGGCAGGAAGGAAAAGGCTCTGCATGAAAAAAAAAACACTCAGGGCCCAGATCTGCTAGTATCAGAGAGGACATAAAGATTTTAGAGACTACAATAGGAGGGAGTTTGTCTTTCTGACTGAAATAACTTACTCTCAGCCTTGGTGATACTTTGCCAGTGGCTGTCACAAAGCAGATACCTCACGGATCAGGTTGCAATAAGATTTAGAACTTGAACACATTTCCAATAAGGGCTTAGTGATCAGTCAAGTGTTAAGTGTTTAAAAATCAGCTTTCCTATATTTTATAATTCTAGCCAGGAAATTCTTAAGATTTGTGCTTTCTGGATTCAAGGGAGGATTAGCGTGAAAGCAGGGAGAGATGAGATTCTAGTTCGGAATATTCTCCCATGTTTTGACAGTGTAAGATAATCTGTGAGTTGTTATTTATTTTCAGCAGCCTTTTTGAAGGAATCCCCACAAATAAAGCAAGCCAGGCAGGCAGAGGCTTTGAGGGGCTGTTAAACTCTTGTCAGGATCAGTTGCAAACTTTTTTCTCCCTAATGCCTCACCTCTCAGTGCAGTGACTCATGTGGAAAGGCTCAGGCAATTTAGTGGAAGTACAATCACTGCCCTCTCATCACCACTGACTGTGTCTGTCTTTCTGCTTCCAGTGTGTGCTCACAGCTCAGAGTAACTTCAGGAAATGAAAGCTGACAATAGCTGCAGCTCGGTGCAAAGGCGGAGGAGGTGACAAGGTGAAATAGCTGCATCTCAGTTTTACTCCCAATTTTTGAAATCAGAAAGATTTTCATGCCATAGATCACACAGCAGTTGATAAGCCTTTGGAAAAAGGATGCATCAAGGAAGGGGAGGAAAATGAAGGGTTTGTTGGTGGTTCTTTCATCATTTTGTGGGCTGGAGCACGAAACGAGCTAGAAAAATGCTGATGAGTATGGGAGAGCAGGGTGATGGTATCTGTGGACAGGTGGATGGACACTCCTTGGGCTGGGGAGCTCTCAGCAGCCCTGGGCCTCACTGGGGACAAGGGGCTGGCTCAGCTGTGCAGTCTGGAGGGATTCATCATGGGGCTGTAGGCTCATTAAGGCTTAGAGCAATACCTGATAGATGGTGAAAAGTCCCAGCCCAACCCAGCCACAGGCTGCAGGCCAGGCCAAGAGCTGCAGGGTGAGAGCCCCAGGCTGGAGACAAAAACACCTTCCTTCCCTCCTCCTTCTCATTTCCTGCAAGTGCCTTGGCTCCCTCACCTGCACAAGGGTGTTATAATAGTTCTTTTTATAGTTTTCTTTCAAAGTGCTTTTTAAGACCCCAGTGATCTGGATGTGATGGTGGAGAGAAAACATCCAGATCTCCAAAGGCTGTTGTCTTGTGCTCTGCTAAAACCGGAGATTTGGCTGCTGATGTCCACATAGCTCGAAGAAATAACATGATAAATTGCATCTAGCTTTGGCAAGAGGGTCTTGGACAGACTGTGGGACTGGAGGGCCAGCAAATCTGGGCATCAGGCTAATTTCTGTCACCCTTTCCTCAGGCAGTATTGATGCACAATAACTCAGCTGCCAAATAAAGTGATACCATCAGCTTCCAATTCTTCAACTTCCAGACCAGAGCCTTTCTTTCAGAAAATAATCCCTCTCCAGCCTTTCATGTCTGGAGCTGCTACCTGGCACCATGCATACAAAATAAGGGTTGGGAGGTGTGCTTTTCTGTCTGAGCTGGCTCTGGGTGGAGATGCTGTGAGTTAAAATTAAGAGGCTTTACAAACCTCTCTTTAATTGCAATGAAAGAAACATCTCTCTGCTTTCCAGCAGAGACTCTTTTCTAGCTGCATTCTGGGACTGGCTGTAGCCTGAGGAATTCCTCTTCCCTACCAGAACTGAGAGTCACGACTCTTTTCCTCTTGTTTTATTTCCCCCACACTCTTCAGAAAAAGGCTGAACATTTGCCCTTCGTGTTCCTCAGTCCTGCCAGCAAACACCTGGGAGTCCTGAGCATTTCAGGAGTTTGAGAGCACCCTGGGGTTGAATAAAGCAGCCTCTTAAATAAGAACTCAGGGATGCAATGCAGAAAGTCACTGCTGATAAGGTCTGCATTTTAGCAGGTGTTTCTGTGCTGGGAAAACAGCCCTTGGGGATGGGGGAAATTAGAGATGCCACAGACAAGGGGCTAGGGTCACTGAGCTACCCCAACACAGCTGCTTAGTGTGAGTGAAGATCTCTGCTGTCTGTTGGATCTATTGTCCAGCAGTAGGTGCTCAGGGTGGCATTGAAATAGGAGGAGAAAGGGAATTTTTAGTAAAATGGTAAACAACTGCCTTCCTCCTGCCCTTCTTCACCAGAGATGCCTTCTAGCACTGAGGAAGTAGCCAAACCCCCAGCATCAAATGTGATAGGTTTGGGATTTTTTGTAAAGGGGTGATAGTCACATTGAAAGAAAAGGTATCAAGTTGCAAAATGAGTATGGGGCAGATGCAACCTGTGTGACTTTCTTCTTTTTTAGAACTTTCCTAAAAGCTTTTGTCACTGCATTGGCAACAAGTCCTTGCCCTTTCTCCCTCCCATCCTCCCTCACCTTTGCTGCCTCCAGGCAGACCCAGGCTGATATTCAACTGTGGCTTGCTAAGGCTGGCAGGCTGGTGTCAGTCAGCCTGATGTCCCCAGGCTGCTGCTGTGCCGGTGAGATGTGACTGTGGCCATGAGGGAGCTGCTTGCTCACCAGCCCAAGAGGAAATTGCTGGAGTTTGCTGCTGGGGTGTGTGATGGTCACCAGTGCCGTCAGTGACACAGGATCAGCATCAGCAGATGCTCCACAGGAGATCTGTGAAACTGCCTTGGAGCTCTGAGACAGCTCAAGCACGAAGGATTGTGAGCCTGACTTTCCCCTTGTTGGTCTGGGGATGAACCAGGACTCTGCAAATCCAGTCCAGATGGGGAGAACTGGTGGGAAAGGGAGAGCCCTCGTGGGAGGACATCACTTCTGTCAGTTTTTCCTCCTGAGAGACATCTCTCTTTCCCAGGTATCCCTCCCTGCTTTGTGTAAGCCCTAAAAGCAGCAACTGCTGCTTTATCTGCAAATCCTGACTAGGACAGTCCCTATCCCACCCCACAGCAATGTTCTCTCTGGAACATTCTAGCTGGCTCCTCTGCAGATCTTGGCCACACCAAAAGTGTGGAGCTTGACCTTCAGGTTGGGCAGTGAAATTCTGGTGGAATCCTTTAGTGCTGTACCCCCAGCTGCTGCAGCCCCTTCCCTTTCAAAAGGCTTCCACTCTTCAAAAATACCCTGGGCAGAAGCTTGTCTTTATCAATTCAACCCCCAGGTTGTGTACAGGAAGGCTGATTGAAATTTTGAAGAAGGATAATTTGCTCCCTTTGGTCCCCTCAATACCAGCACAGATGCCTCTCTCCAAGTCTGGTGTGTCAGATCTGCTCCAGAGAGTTTAATTGACCATTGTAATTGCAGGGCTTAATTTTTTTCCCGGAGTTTTTCCTCAAGGGACAGATGAGAGTCACAGACTTGGAGGGCATCTCATTCCTCATAAAACTGCAAAACAGCTGGAAAGAGCCAGCCCTGAAGTTTTGCTTCCAGCATTGCTCTGTAGATTCCCAGACCTCTCTTGCTCTTCCACCCCCTTCACCCTTGGCTGTGTTTTGGCTGGAGGAGGCAGAAGATAAAACCCTGAAGGCAGCAGCAGAGCTGAGGATGTGTCAGGAGAGACTGGACTCTCTTGGTGCAGATGGCAATGGAGTGAGATCAGCTGCTGGCAGGAGCTGGGGGGATGTGTCCAGGATTCAGGGCATGATCTCCATCTCTGTCTGATTTTGGTGGCATCTTTATTTATTTGTACTTGAAATGTTTTTGTCCTGTTTGTCTGTGGTCCTTTGTGCTCATTTCTGCAGAACAAAGGAATTGTGGGGTGTTTCTGCAGCACTGGCTGTGGGTGCAGCTGGTGGCCATATAAGTACAAAATATTACCCTTCTAAATCATTTCGTCATTTTTCCTCCATGAAAAATGATCTGTCTTTATCAGCCGCCCAAAAAACAGATAGAAAGAACAATTTCTTTCAAATGCTGCTCAGCATTATCAGATGGATGACACAGAGGTACCAGCAGGCCTGGCTTTGTCTGGGTTTGTGCCTGTTTTGCTGAAGGCACGGCCATGAGAGCAGAGTTTTTGAAGCCTTGGGTCATAGCATGACAATTTAACTGTCTTGTCCCAGTGGTGATGGATTCATTCCAGGTCAGAGGAAGTCTCACCACCTCCAGCTTTCCTGACTTGCCATAAAGACCAGTGCCATTCCCAAAACATGTTTTCTGTTCTTTTTGGAGGGAAAGGGACCATTTGGCACCGTTTTGTGACCCCTTTGTTACAAGAACAGGATGGTCTCCCATCAGTGTTCTTGACAGTCTGGAAAAACACTGCAAACTTCTTAAGAGACTCATGAATGTCAGGCTCATGGCATCATATCTACACCCACCTCTTCCTCACAATCCTTGAAACTGTAACTAGAAGGAAATGTTGGGAATGGCCAATTTGAGTGCTGAGAAAAGGCTGGAGCAAAGCTGCAACCTTCAGAGATCTCATCCAAAGGCAAGGATGGATCAGGGCTCGCTTCTCACTAAGTGATTTCTCCTCAATGAAAAAGACTGGCAAGGAGGATCATCTTTGCCTTTTCTATCAGGAATGTGCTCTGTCTTATATCTGAGGAACAAAGGAATGATTAGAGGGCAGCTGTAATTGCATTTTTGGAATAAGTTCCTGTTCAGATTTAATACTGTGACATTATGCTGTTTATGATGCGTGTAATTAAAACAAAGTAAAAATAACATCTTTAACTCTGCTGTGGCCTGCTCAAGGAGTCTGAGATGTGTTGTGCTCCAAGGAAGAGGGTGGAAAAGGGAAGAGGGTGCAAGGATAAGTGGATTGTTTTGAAAGTCAACTAAAAAGGGGGAGAAAAGAAAACAATAAAGCAGAGAAAAGCCAGAGGCTATCCATGCATATCTCCAGGCACTCTGTTCATTCCAAGATTATTAAAATTTCTGGACCCTGGTTCACTCAGTTCCTTTTGTTTGGAGTCCAGCTGCATTTCTGGTGCATGGTGGAGGAACCATGTGCTTTTATGTGTCTCCTCAAGCTCCTGCCCTTCTCTGACACACTACATCACTCAGGGTCTGCCTGAGAAGCCTGGAGCTGGCAGGAGTAAAGCTGAGCAAACATCTCTCAGCTGGTGAGAGGAATTCCTGGCAACACCTGGCAAGTTGAATCTTCTCACACTGTTCTGCATACCAGGGACCTTCACCTTGCGTTAGCCCTCAAAAAAAAAGTGCAGCATTTTCCACAGACCTCAACAGTGTCCTGCCTGGTCACCAGCCCTTGCTCATGCCTGGATTGGCAGGGAATGAATGATGGGATTGATCTGCCCAGGGAGGGATGTCTCAGCAGGGATTTCCTTGGTTGATTTTATTGGTAAATCTGGTATCATTCTTACCCAGCTCCTGGAAAGAAACGTCCCTTTCCACCTCTAACATTCACATTCCCCATGTGCCCAGCTCATTCACACCCTACTCCTGGGCAAACACAATTTCTAAGGTAACATTCAGGTGTCCAGACTACTCAAGAAAGATTTTGATGTGTAGCAAAGATGATCAGACCTACCCAGCCTGTAGTGCATCCTGAGGTGCAGGAGGTCTTTGATGGGCTGGGCTATGGTCAGCAATGTGGCTGGGTGATGTCTTAGTGGCTTGTGATGGGAATGATCATCCCTTCTACTCATGGCTATCTCCCTGGTTGGTGGTGGCATGTAGAAATGGGGAGGAAATGACCCTTGGCTGAATCAGAAGCTTAAGGGGAAATGGTCTGTGAGAGTCCCAGTTCTGCTCTCTAGTACAGACCTCGTTTGGTGATTTCCACTGAAGAAATGTCAATATCATCGAGAATCTGCAGCTTGGTGATGGATGAAAGATTCTTCTGCCGATGCTTGTACTGCAGGACTTTGTTTTCATTGATGAAAACATGGAAATAGTCCTGGTCCGAGTAGATTTCAACCTGAAAGAGAGATTGTGTTATGTTCATGTGGCCTTACTGGACCTTGCTTTTATCAGTCAGGGAGCTGCTGGATCTGTCCAACCACTTCAAATTCTGTCAGAGCTGACACACACACACACATTGCTCACCCCCACTCTGGGCAAAAAGAGGGAATAACTGAGTTTTTTGTTTAATTATAACATTTTTTTTTCATTATAACAACATTACATACAGCATCCAGGCATTATTGCTGGAGCTCTGCATTTCTGTGCTGGAGCTGGTTATAAATCACCAGCTTATAAGAGAATTACTAACAGGAGACAAAGCCATGGATGTTGCTGAGGATGGTGCTGGCAGGAAAGGCAATGGGGAGCACCCCAGTGTTGGCTGGGTTCTTCCTGTTACACCTGAGGACACCTGTGGGGAGACACAGGGTTACCTGAAAGGGCTCCTTTGCTTTGAAGGGGAAGGTGCTGTTAACCTCTTCCTGCCCCCAGAGGCTGTTGAGGAAGGAGTTGCAGACGATTCTGGAGCTGGAGAAGCGAGGGTTAAAGTGCAGAGCGATTTGGTCTCCGGGCTCACAGAGCAAATTAATTTCAAACCTAAGACAGTGAGAGGAAAGGGATGGAGAGCTGTGAACGATGCTCCTGGCCCTGGTGAGCCAGAGAGCTGGGAGCAGAGCATGTCCTTACATGCTTGAGCTGGAGCTGGTCTCACCCTTGACCACGATGCTCCATCCAGGACAGATTCCCTCTGGGTGCAGGGCCTCAAACTGCAGACAAGGAGGAGGACACAGATGCACTTCCCCACTCAGTCCTTACACTTCTTTCTCACATTTTCATTGTAATCTTCTCTCTCTCCCCTTCCCACACAGTCACACTCTATCCCTGTCTTTTTCTCACTCCTAAATAATCTCAGGGACTCTAAACAGATAAGAAATCAAGTCTCTATGACATCCAGTTGATGAGGTGGGATTTGGTGTCCCTGAGGTCTTTTGTGAAGAGCTGAGCAGGATCAGAGAGAAAAAAATTAAAGAACTTGAATGCCTTCATTGTTGTCAGGACACAAAGATATTCTGCTTCTCTCTGCACCCGAGCAATACAAAATCTGAAGTAGAAAACTTTGTGATGCTTCGAAGCAGAGGAACAGGTGAAAAGTGACATCCAGTCTGAGCTCATCCAGCATTACACGACTGATTCTTCCCCCAAGTTCCTGCTTGATCCCCTGTTCCACATGCTCTTCCCATCTCTAAGGTTAAACTTGCATAAAATGAGCTGGAAAATGTTCATTTTTGAATAATTCATAGTTTTATTAAATAACTCATTTTAATAAGAAGTTCTTGCCATTTCACCAGCTTTTTTTCCCTTTTTCTTAGCATTCTAATGGCCTTGCATTTCTGAGCATCCTCTATCACAAGCTTATTGTTCAAATTAGGAAAATTTCCCTAGCCTTGGCATCTCAGTTGTGTGTCTTCCTATAGGTCAGGACTTCAACACCCCTGTTTCTTTCTCTGTCATGAGTTCCTATTTCCAATGCTTTTTTGGAAAAAGCAGAAGCTGAGACATTTGGGCAGGAGCTGGCAATGACCAACCTCACACCCTCGTGCCTGGCTACTTTAGGAGCGCGGCTTTGGGGTCCCACATGGGGCCACTGAAATGCTCTGACCTGTGCTCATCCCTGTGAGGCACAGAGAGCTGCTGGAGCTGACTGAATTTTGGATTCAAAGAGCAAGGGGTGATGGCAGCAGCCAGGTTCACCTTGCCTTGACCCTCAGCTTGCCATCCAGAGACACCACGATCAGGAAAGAGCTGTTCTCTCTGTGCTGCTGGCTGTCCCAGCAGAGATGGAGGGACACACAGGGCTCAGCTAAAACCCTGTCAAAACAGCGAGAATTTCACTACTCCAGAGCAGCCCTGGTATAACCACGATGAAAATCTGTCCTGTTGCCTGTTACTGCGCCCCTTAAAACTCAGTTTTGCAGTAGCCTGGACTGGACTGACATAGAGGAGCAGCACATAGAGGAATAACACAGAAATCCTGTTCTTCAGGATTTCTACCTATCTGGCCCTTCTTTTCCACTTTCCTTTGCCCACTGCCATCCCCGTGGTGTCACCCCCGCAGCGCGGGCAGTGCCACACGCTGTCCCCAGCGCTCACCCGCAATGCCATCGCTCACCCGCCCGCAGCGCAGCCCGGCCCAGGGACACGGACTGGGGGGTTTTTATAGATGCTGCAGGGATTGGCATCAGCAGCGGGATGAGTTCTGCTGTCAGAGCAGGCAGGGTGGGCATGGGGAGCAGCAGATCCCGCTGAGCCCGGCGGGTTCAGCCCGGTCAGGCGTGCGGTTCTAATCCAGCCCCGCTGCTGCCCGCGGTGCTGGGCTCTGACGTGATGGAGCCGAGTGATCCACAGGGGTCAGGTGTGCTTAGAGCATGAAGGAAAGATGGGGACTCCCAAAGCTGAGGGAGATATCCACCCCGAGGTCCGGAAAAAAGGGAGGTGGCAGAGGAGAAATGGTGACTTCGACTTCAGCTTCACCCTGACCATTGGATATTGCTTTTTCTCCCTGTTGTCTTTTTTCTCTCTTTGTGACTCACAGCCTGGCCTGAAATGAGCTGATGCCAGCTTTGTCACAGGCGCTTTTCCCCGTCGTGGCGCCCCGGGGTCGGCCAGGCTCGGGATGCTGCTGTGCTGAGCTCAGCACGCCCCGGTTCCCCATTTCCCTTCCCTGCTGGGGACAATACAGGGATTTGGGAGCAGGGTGAGCGAGCCTTTGTCCAGTGTTTCCTGACATGGAAATGCACCAAGAAATGAGCAGCGTTGAAATGAATTTCAGTGATGAGGTGTTTTCACACTGGCAGTCAGCATGTGCTGCTGTGAAGCTAAACTAGGGAAGGGAGGGATGGCTGTGTATCCTCTCTCTTTCCACAGAGTAAATGTCTTAAAAACATGAAGCACTGTCCCCATCCCTGCATGCATGGGAGGCTGTGATGGTCTTTGGCTGGTCCTGCAGGAATCCATGGCTTTCATGGATCCAAACGCCCTTAGTGTATAGGCCACAGAGCTGGAATTATTTAATGTTTGTTTTATTTCCGGCAGATAAGCAGAATGATGACTACTATTCCAGGCTCTGGTGCCCTTGGTGGACAACTGAAAACTCAACTCAGCAGACATAGAAGCCAACAGTTTCTCTTGGGACTGAAAAAGCCGAGTCGCAGGCCAGGATTTTCCCATCTGGACTTTCACAAACCGAGCCTTGTGAGGCTGAGCTGTGCCCTGGTGTCCTGGCTGTGCTGAGGAGCAGGAGCAGAGCTCTGTGCTACAGGTGGCAGCATTGGGACGTGCAAGGGAGCCTGAGCCAGCGCAGAGGTGCTGAGGTGGCGTTGGAAGGACAGGACAGGACAGCACATCCCACCTGTCACTCCTGGGGTTGCTGAAGGATGATGGACAGCGGTATCTCCAATCTGTAGGGCTACATCTTTCCCCTTCTCATGGCCTGAACCCAATTTTGTCATTTCAACCCCTAAACCATCACTGCCTGCTCATTTCTGCCTGCGAGGGAGAAAGGGCTGCTTTTGAGATACTCACTGTGATGGTGAGCAGAACCAAGCAGAACTGATGTCCTGTGTAGGAAAGGACGGGTTTCCAAGCGAAATAATTATAATAATTATGTTAATGGTATCAGTGGATGGGGGTAAGGCTTGGGCACTGCCGAGCAGGTTGTGTTCAGGCAGGCTCAGCTCCTTTTCAAGGGATGAGTCTGGGTCACCCTAAATCCAGACAGGCCTCCCAGAGCCTTTTCCCACCAGACCAAACCAGGGGCTATGATTTCCCCAGTGCACACATCTGTGCAAGGCTTCTCCAGACTTGCTCATCCCCTGCCTGGCAGTATTTATACCTCCTCTGCAGATATTTCATCTTCTTGAGGGAATTCCTAACACTCCCCTGTGCACACAGGGGTCAGCCCTGTGCTCTGGCCATGCTGCTTTAGAAATATGTTAACCCAGGAAAGCTTTGGGATGTTGCTTTGCTGGGTCTCCCCAATCCCTTTCCCCCAGATCTATGGCTCTGCAATAACTTGGGATCTCTCCCCAGACTGCTGTCTACAAGACACTGGCCATGTCAGTGCTACGCCAGGGCTGGATGGTGTGAATGCTCTTTCAGGCTTAGAAAATACTTACAAAACCTTTGTGATAAACCTGGGCGCCACAGCCTGCAGAATCTCTATTTCTGTGATCTCAGACTGTGCTTTATGGAACTGGCCAGGAGAGGGCTGGAGAGTGCAGGCAAATCCCTGAGATAAATTCTAACTATAACAAAATTCACACATGGTTCTAACTCGGGAAGAGTCTGATGCAACACCTGCTGCTGCTGTGGGACAGGGGTCAGTGCTGCAGCCTGTGGCTCCCATCCCTGCTGTAAGGAGACTCCAGGCTCTCTGGCAGGAGCCCCTTGCAGCTGCTCAGCCCAAGCATCCCAAGGCAGCTCATCAGAGAGCACCGAAGGAAAACATCACACCCTGCAAGGTGGCAAGAGAAGCAGGGGAAGCTGACACCCCGGCACACGCTGCTGGCAGCTCCTGCCCCTCACTGCAGGGTCAGCCCCGCTAACGAGAGTGGCCTCGGTGCTGGCAGCTCCTGACAATGAAGTGTTGGTCAGATTTTCCATTCTCCTGTTAGCATGTCCCATCATCCTCCCAGTTAGGCACTGGTGCTGGGGAAGGAAGGGCATGTTCTCTCCCCTGCCAGCTGTCTGGGTATAGAATTTTGCTTTTATTCTCCTGGATGGTAAGAAAAGGAGCCTGGTTCTGTCCCAGACTGTTCAGTGAATGTAACTAATTGCTAGTGAAGTCTCTGCCTCTCATTGCTCTTACCCCACTCTGGTGGAAAGGAAGGTGATCCCACCCCTCGACAGGGCCATGAACCCACACAAGTGCAACTGAGGCCAAGCCTGGAGCCGCTGCCGTCCCCGCTCCCCGCTCAGGACTTCCCTTCCGCGGCTTTGAGGAACGGGGATGAAAGGCAAGGGAGTGGAAACACAAAGCATGCCTGGTTTATTTTATTTATGACTGGCCTCTGCTTAAAAGGAAACCAGCATTATCAGTCGCAGCACTGCCAGGTCGGATGAGTAAATGAAAGAGGAGGGTTTCGTTTATGATCAGGAGCTCGACTTTGTTCTTATAAGGGCATCCCTCCAGGCCTTGCCTGCTGCCACCTTGCTGCTGATCCTGTCAGGGGATGGCCAGGCTCAGCCAGAAACTGAACCAGGGTCTTCCAGAGGTGAAAACCCTGAGTGGCTGAGAGCAGGCTCTACCTACCCCTCCTTCTCTGGCTTGGGGCAGCCACGTGTGCTACGACACAACATCCCTGCAGCCAGCACATGCCAGCACCCTGCCAGGCTTGGTGAACCATTTCCTGCTCAATTCCCCAGGGCCAAGGTGCTAAAACCATGCCAGAGTAGGCTCCTTTGCCCTCAGCAGTGACTCCAGCTGGAAAGGAGTGGTAGGTTTGGGGCACGGCTGGTGCTGTTCGTCACCCATCGCTCCTGCTCTGTGAGGTGCAGGCAGAAGGTAAACACACACCTGGCACAGGCTGTTGTTTAATGCCTGGGGTTTTTAGAGCCAGTATTTGATGATCCATAAATAATTGCCCTGTTGTATATGCAGGGACCTGATTTATCCTGCTCCTTGATGATACCTTCCAAACTCCTCCAGGAGACATCTGTCTCCCTCTTCCTGGTGATTGATGGAGAAGGAGGAGAGCTGGCACTTGGCCCCGTCGTGCTCCTCAGAGCTGGCTTGTGGGTGTACTGCTTGTCCCTCCATGGTGGTCTCTGGCTCAGAGCTACAGCAATGACAGATCCTCAGAGGGAGGGAGGCTGTGTATGAACTCTCCCTGCTCGCTTTTATGTTGAGTGTCTGGTTCCTGAGGAGCGGCATCAGCGCTGTCAAATCCCCCTTCACTCCCCATTGCTAACTCTTGCCAATTCAGAAGTGCTTCCCAGAGGCTTCCCAGGTGAGGTTTGTCTCCGGGAGCCATTCTTCCTCGGCTTAGCATCTCTTATTCCATGTTGAATGATTTACTGCCCCAAAGCAGAGGGGGAGGACGAGGCACATCACTGGAGGGGCTGCAGCTTGGCCGTGTGCTCTGCTGTTGCGCCTACAAGTAACAGCACGACCGTCTCCTGCTGATGCTCCCTCTGCAAGCTCCGTGCCAGCCCCTTGGCCAGGGAGCCCACGTGGCAACAGGCCTGAGCATGGCACAGGTGTGCCACGCTCCACCTATCAAAGCTGCACTGCTGCCCCGGGGAGCAGCGCGTGGGCTGGAGCCGCAGTCGTGCGCCCGCAGGTGGGTTTGGAGAAGGTGCAGAGGAGAGAGAAGCCTGGAGAGGTGGAAAAAGGGAGGGACGCAACCTGTGAGGTTTTGGGGATGCTCTGGGGTTCAGGGAGCAGCCAGTCACAGGTGTCTGCCGTGTTCTGGAGCCCTTCAGGCTATTGGCATGTTTCACGAGGACTGTTCGGGTCTGGGGAATGTCAGAATTTATGTAGCCCTGCTTTGTCACCATTTCTACAGAGATTTATTAACATAAGCAGTCATTGTCAGGTTCTGACGTCATAAAAACTTTTCCATGCCTTTGTTTGGTATCTTCATCACACCTGAAAACAGCTGCCCTGCAGGCTCAACCTAGAGAAGGTCCAGTTTGGGGTCAGATGCTGATTGGCACCAAAGGAGGCAGAAAAACTCTAAAAAGAAGAAAACAATGAGACCATCAGTACCACAAACATTTCAGCCTCCTCCAGCCAGTTGCTCAGCCCAGCTCTGAGTGACCTTTCCCAGGCACAGAGAAGTGCAAATAATACTTAGCCAGGAGGAAGATGTGCCAGGACCAGAGCCAGCACAGCCCGTTCCCAGCAGGCAGCCAGCCCAGGGAGCTCTGTCCAAGAGGCACTGTCCATCAGGGTGGCAGAGATGGTGCTGCCTCCAACCAGGATGAGCAGTTTTTCCTCCAGGCAGACCAGTGGTGGTCAGTGCAGGGACAATAGATGGCATCATGCCGAGCTCCTGGAGCTGCTGAGAGAAGTGTGAACTCCACCTCAAGGTGACCACCAGGGAGCTCAGAGGGGGTTTGGAGGCATTTGTGGGGGAGGAATTCTGGATTTGGTCAATGAAAAGGGTTTAGGGACTGAGAGGATTGCACGCTCTGGGAGCCAGAGCATGTCCTTCATCTCTGATTATCTGACCCACTCCTTGCACCAGCACAGCTTCCTTCTCTTGGTCCTGCTGCACTGAAGCACCAGCTCGTCATCTACCCTGCTGCATCAGAGGGACGGTGACAGCAGAAGAAGAGATGTGGGGACCCTGACCTTTGCTACTGGTGGCTGAGGAGAAGCACTGGGTGTTGCAGCAACCTACAAGAAGCAGCTGGGGAGGAGGATGCAGCTTTTTGCTATTTTGGAGAGCAGGGAGGAAGAGGAAGGGCTGCTAACAAAGACCGAAACTAGAAAAATGACGACGATGACAAAAAACCTTCCCCCATTTAGGGAACAAAATGCATTTGTTTCCTGATGTGACCAGGATAGCTCAAAGTGAGAGACATAGGAGAGGCACACGTTCAAGTTTCTGAGTGGCAGCTCCTCAGGTACCAGGGTGAGGGTGTTTCAGCTGGAAAGGACCAGATCCCACCCAGCCCCTGAGTCCCTGATCTGCCCAGGGGCCAGGAGGTGTCTTTGCCCAAACCTCTCTCCTTTGCCTGGCTCCCCTCCGTCCTTTTCCCCAGCCACTGCCCAGAGGTATCTGCCTTGCTGTCACACCCCAGAGCCAAGGAGGTGGCACCCAATGGTCCCACATTTTTTGGACATTTTGGGGCTCACAATAGAGCTGAGGAATGAAGGAACCACAGCCTTCCCTACAGCCATGTCTGGTGCTGCCCATCCTGCTGCTGGCTCCTCTGGAGCTGCAGGAGCAGCAAGCCCACCTCCCCCTCATGAGCTCTGCTCCCCTCTGCCCCTTCCCACAGCGAGACTCCAACTCCTCATTCACAGACAGTGAAATTGTTCTTCTAGAGACAAACAAACAGACAGCCCCTGCCCCAGGGAGCCTGTGGTCAAGACGTGGAGATGCCATGTTATTTGGTTTCTTCTCTATTTTCATTTTGACTTTTAGACTTGCAGATGGGCTCCAGCCACAAAGTCTGGAGGCAGCTCCAGCTTCCAGCGACTCCTGGCTTGGGTGGAGGCTGAATCCAGGCTGTTGATTTAGTCCCTCTCTATTTCTGGTGCTGGGTTTATACATAATTTGATCCTATATAGTTATGGATAGAACTAAGCAGAGCGTGAGAATTCCAGCATGGGAGGTGAAGGGATGCTTTATGAATGAAACATTTGTTAGTGCAAGGTTTCAGCAAGAGGAAGGGACACCAACTGGCAGGAAGAGCATGGTGTGGGGGGATGGAGGGTGCAGCAAGGGGTTTAATCCACAGAAGACTCCACCCAGACCCACCCACGCTTTGGCTGCAGTCTTCCTGCCCATCGAGCAGCTCTGGGAATTGGGGTTGAATCCCATCTGCATCTCAGTAGCAGCTCAGGAGAAGCCAAGGCACGCTCAGGAGCTGAGGACAGAGCTGCAGCTCCAGAACGTGCTGTATCCATCTCCTGTCATGGCTGGTGGTGGGTTTCCAACCCCTCAGGGCTGTGGAGCAGGCTCAGTGGGAAATGCCATTTACTGCAGGCAGGGGCAAAACTCCCACTGATGGAAAAGGACAAGGACTGCAGGGGTTTGGCCTCCATCTTCAAGAGAGATCTGTGGTAGCTCTGACCTGCCTCAGCACTTCATCAATCCTGTTTTGTACTTGATGTGGATCATAGCCTGGGGAGATGTTATCCAACCATGACTCTGCTTCTCACATCCTCTGCTGCTACTCCTCCTCCTCCTTTAGATCTGTCTGATGGGAGAAATTATCTTGTTTTCTGGAGCTTTTACCAAACTGCAAGGGGTTTTCCAAAACATCTGGAACAGCTCATGGAGCTGGAGTGGAGTGTAACGCTGAGGGTGGAAATAGGGTCATGGAAACAGAGGCACCCTGTTAGATTAATGTTTGTGAGCGACACTTGGGACAGGCAGAGTTCAAATCCTCACCCCACTGACAAAGGAAAACAGCTGGCAAAGAGCACTGAGACCCTCTCCACATCACCACGTGCCTCTAGGTCCTGTTCCCCATGCCTGGAGGAGAACCCACCAGTGCCCACCAGTGCCACCAGTGCCCACCAGTGCCCACCTCAGCACAGGGACGTGGCACCGTGCTCAGAGTGAGTGTTTTGGTGTCCCAGACCCAAACCCTGCTCCGAAATTCAGGCTGTGGGAGGAGCTCTAGACAGAAGCCAGTATTTTGCAAAGGGCAATGAGGCCCCTTGGGTTATTTGGAGGTTGCCAGCTTGGCATCCATCACTGCTGAAATACTGAGATGGCTTTGAATACAAAGCAAGATGTAGTTAATTAAAAGAGGGGTGTAACTGATGCCAATCCCAGAAAATGATGAAAATAGACCTCTGCTAACGTCTTCATTTCTACAGGGCTGGGATTTGGACTGATAAAGAGGATCTTGTCAATGCCACAGCCTTGGTTGTGTGGTTTGACTTGGCGTCAGGCCGTGGTACAAACAGAGCTGGAGTGGAGTCGGCTGCTCTGATAAATTGATAAATTCTAACAATGCAAAGCCATCACAGCTCACCTGATGGGAGGACAAACAGGGCTGGGAGGTGCAGCTGCCCTGGGGAAGTGTGTGGGGTTCACAGTGAGGTTACAAAGTGAGTGGTTCTTGTGCCTCCCCAGTTTTACCTGCAAAGTGATAAAATAAAACCCTTCTGGTAGCATTTTTAGGCAGCTGCTAAAATGCAAGCCAGATCGCTCAGCTTGGTGCAAGCCAGAATTGCCTTTTTTTAGTACAACCACAAGGAGATTCTAGGAAAAGGGAAGGTGTGATTTATAGGATGGGACAACCTCTTTCTTGGAAAGAAAAGTATGGCAGAATCGTGACTTTTAGCTTTATTTTAGTGAGACAAACAACCTCTAAAAACGTTTTTGTGGTCCCTCAGGGTAATCCAGGCTCCCAGGACCAGTCCTCAGATTTGTGATTTCAAGGACCTGCAGTAACTCTGGCTGTGTCCCATCAGCTGTGGGGGCAACCACTGTCCTTGGCTGTGGTGGGGTGAGGATGGAGAGGGAATTTCCTGTGGCTGTGACAATGGGGTGAGAGCAGGGAGGGCCATGTCCCCAACTCTGGTGTCCCCTTGCCTAGAGGAGGGTGGCACACTGGGAGTGTCCAGGAAAAGTGCCCCAGAAGTGATTCAAGGCCTGAAAATGTTGTTTTATGCAGACAGGGTGGAGAAGCTCAGTTTATTTTGTATTATTTTCTGTCATTTATTTTAGCACTGTATGTTGAAAAATTTTGGTTGATGAATGATGATATCCCTAAATATCAGGATTGAGAAGGGAGCGGGTTTCCTGAGCCAATAGGAAAAACAAGATAAGATCAAATTAATGAATACAAAAGGGTATAACTTTGGGCTGGAGTGAACACTAAGATCATCTGAAAAATTTAAATGGAGTCTGGAACACCCTATCCCCCTGCAATGACTGCCATAAAATCTTTAACTTCTGCAGAGAATATTTGGGAGTTCAGGGTGAGGGATTCTTGCATACTGTGGCTGTGCCTCCACCTGCCAGCCCACAGCAGGCTGGCGGGTTTTAAACCCAGATTTAAACACTGATGGCCTCAGGCTTTCCTATCCAGGCAAGAAAACAAGCTGTGAAAAAAGTAAACATGTCACTGAGGTATTTTCCTTTCAGATGGGCTGATCTTTCCGAGCTCAGAGAAAGGACACAAGGAAGCTGCTGTCAGACATGAGGATACCAGCCTTGACTTCACAAATAGTTGAATAATATTTGCTGAACTTTATGTGTTATTCCAGATGAAACAACAACAAAAAAATATATATAAAAAGGGAAGAGAAAAGGTTTTTGGGACTCTGCCAGATGTGATTCCCTCAGGTAACCTCAGTGCTCACCCCAGCTGCTGTCACCACTGGCTGCACTTGTCCCAGCCTGCCTGGATGGATTCCTTGTGGGATGCAAAGCTCCAAAAGGGGTGGTGACCCATGAGACACCATGCCTGGCACAGCACCACAGGACCCTAGCCCATGTCCATGACAGCCCACAGACACACAGGAATGCTGCCACAGGGCTGGGCACTGTCCCTGGCTCAGTGCACAGACAGGACATTGTTTGTGTGGGACCTCCCTCGAGTGCCTTTGCTGTTGATCTCCCTCTGCGGTTTCCTGTGTTTGAACCCCTTATCACAGCCCTGCCACCAGAATATGTGCTTGGGAGGGTGAGTTTTATGGGTTGATAAGGTTTTATTGGAGCCAGACTTATGGATGGATGTCTGGAATAGAGAGGTGGGGAGCCTGAGGACAAGGGGTCCAGGCAGCTCCAATTTCCAGTAAACTCAGTAGTCTGGACACAGATTCTAAGTTAAACCCAGGCAGTTTTGAGTCCAGCTCAGGCATTCCTGGGAAGGTCCTTGCCAGAGAGCTCCAGGGTAGCTGCAGTTTGTACCAAGAATTTGATTTCATTTAAATACTTATTTCCATCCCCTGGCAAGAGGGAGCAGCCACAGGGATGTGGTGTCATCAGTACCCAGTCCACACCTTGGCCCTATAACCAACCTCAGGAACCCCTCAGAACCCCATAACTGTGAGGGCTCCCCACTGCACCCCACTAGGCCATCCCACCAGGTACAGAACTATTTGCACCCTCCTCTGACTCAGTTTCCCTCTCCACTCCACACTCTTCCATCACAACCTTCCCTCCAACATGGGCCAAGTTCTTCTCCTGGCAGCAGTTTGCATTTAACTTTTTCTCTTCCTTAGCATCAGATTAGAAATAAATTAAACTGGCCAGTAATGACTTTGCCAGGTGCTGGCTCCTTCTGCGCTTCAGCCCTGAGTGTGCCTTTGTGTGCGTGTGTGTACAAGCGACGAACAATGATTAAAGAGGCTTTATTAGTCCCATGACTAAGCTATATTAGGAAAAACCTGTGTCCTTCCTGCCACTGACCAGCACGGGGGAACGGCTCTCTAGGAGTGCTCTGCCCCTGCTCTTGCGCACAGCACAACGCTGTGGCCACATTGGAGGGTTTTCTGATCTTTTACCCCACTGAATGCACAGGGAACATGCTGTCAGACACAAAGATGGTTGTGTGAGGCGTCTTCAAGCTGTTTGTGGTCCCATGTGTCTGCTCCCAGCAGGAGTGGCTGTTCCCTGGGTGCTGCAGGGGAGTGGGGTCTCTCACCATGCAGTTCTCTTCCACGAGCTGGTGGTTTAACCTGCCCCTGCTCATGGTCCATGGGGGATGTGGAGGCTGCACTTCTTGGGAAAGGATTTGTTTGCAATGACTTGAACCAACCTTCCCCTAAATCCATGCTGTGAAAATCCCACAGCATTGCCAGGGAGCCTGGTCTTCCTGATTTATCCATCAAGCTAACAGAAGAATTACCTTCTCATAAACTTCAGCTTGCTCTTACCCAACCAAACACATCAGAACCTTTCCAGAATGTCTCTTACTTCTGATACCAGGATATTCCCCTGGCTGCAGGCTGAATTGCAGGTCAGAAACATCTTCAGGACAGATATTGTCAGACACTGGCTGTGGCTGTGCTGTTGGCATCCCTTGGTCCCAGGGATGTGTGACTGTCCAGGACCCACCACCATGGAAATGAATTAGGGACTTCTGGGACCTGGAGTGTGCTGTGAGAACAGCAGGTCACAAAAACAAAGCAGCCCAAAGTTACTGCTGCTGTCTCTGCAAGAAAAGACCAATTATTTCAAGAATTCTGAGCCAACAGATACAAACTGTGGCCAGACAGAGAGCCTGCCCTGTGGATGTAAATCTGTCAGGAGTCCAAATGATGGGGAAAGGGCTGATTTTTACATTTTGGTTGAGACCTCTTCCCAGCACAGGGCTTTAAACCGGTGGCTTATCCCATTCCCATCACATCTTGGCTGAGCAAATGCTCTGCCCTTCTGCCACCCTGCAGCCAGCCAGGGGATGCTGCAGAGGAAATTTCAGGGAGCAACTCGAGTATTGCAGTAGAGAGAAAACAGAGCAAGATATTTCTTTCCTCCCCCATACCTCCCCTCCCAGGGCATCCCTTCAGAAGCTTCATTAATTTTGGAGGAGGCAGAAGGCAAACATTGGGAGTAGGCTGCCCTTTTCCCTGGACATGCCACCTCTGAATCACACTGGGCTTGCAGCACTTCCTGCAAATGCCCCCCTGGGCCAGCCAGCCCATCCTGCCCTCCTCAGAACCCAGCACTGCCATCTCTGCTTCCATACAAAGGAGGTTGCATCATAACTGCTTTTTAAACTCTGACTTTTGAAGTCAAAGCCAAAGTTTGTTTTTACGCCTGGCTCGAGCCAAGTCCCTTGTTCCAGTGTTTATGAGAGTCTCTTTGGTTAGCAGGAGCTCACCTCACCTTTATAACAGGCAGGTTATCTCAGCAGTGTTTGTCCAGCCTGGCAAGAGTCTGGGCTCTTGAAGAACTGAAAATCAAAGGAATCTGGGCTCTAGAAGGACAGAAAGTCAACGTCACAAGAGACACCAAACAACAGCTCCTACTGGAAGATTTCCAGCTCTCTCTTCAGCTGTGGCTGAGATTATCAGGATTCCCTAGAGGGGAAGAGACATATTTTGAGGATAGACATCTTTTAGAGGAAACGGGGAGAACTTCAAAAACAGAGCCTTGAAGTTCAAAGGGTAGGGATGGAGTGAGCTGCACCATCACTCACCCCACATCCATGGTGCAGGAAAAAATGCTCAAAATGGGCGGCAGGATCCCCCAGCATTCCCAGGAGCGGTGAGTTTGAGCAGGGAGTGACTGTTCCTCTAGTTTTGGGCTCATTTTGGAACTGTGCAACCACTGTGACAGCTCAGACCATGGCAGCAGCAGGGCACTCCCAGGACCCCTGGGATTTTGTGTTCTCAGAATATTTGCAGGGCAACAGTTTTACATACACAGCAGTTCACAGCATCCCGGTTTTCCCCAAAATCCACCGGCCTGTTCGGAATACACATCCCGAGTGAAGGGCTGAGGCTGAGCTGGCAGCAGAGGGAACCACCACCCCCAGCAGGAGCGCAGGGAATGGGCTCAGGACCTCAACCCAAATACCTCACCCCAGGCATGGAGCAGGGGAGGCGTTCCAGGGATGAAAGCCGAGTGCCTAATGCAGAGTCTCCTCCGAGCCGCCTTTCCAGTCGCGGCTTGCACCGGCTTCCTTGCGGACATCTGGCAGATGAGCCAGGAGAGGAATGTAATGAGTTGTGCAGATGGAAGGTGCCGCGCTCAGGTTGCAGCCGTGGGGCAGGGAGTCGGTGTTTTGTTTATAAACACAGGCAGGATGACTAAGATAAGAAGGGGATGGTAATTAAATTAAATTAAGGCCCTGGAAATCATTAGATGAGCCTGAAAACATCAGGAGTGACTCGAATTCCGAGTTCTGGAAAACAGGGGCTCGCTGTGATGGAGCATCAGAGGGTGACGTGGGAGCAGGGGGCTCTTTCATCAGCTCAGTGGGGAAGAGTCGGGCACAGTTATATCCAAACAGGGGAAACAGAGGGGAGTCAGGTACAAATGAAACACCAGAGCATCAGGGCAGGAAGGGAAGGTCCACAGAGGCTCTTCCCATTCCCCTGGGAAAAGCATTCCCAAAGCATGGATGGGGAACTGAGGCACTGTGGGATGAAGGGACAAGTTCCCACAGGGATTGTGGCACAGATGGTGCAAAGAGGAGAATTTTGCAGAAGTCACTTGGGTTGTAAATGCCCCTTCACCTCCAGAGCATCTCTGCAGATGGTTTGAGCCTCTTGGTGAGAAGCAATCAGGAGAGTGGGGAGAGCAGATCAGGAAAAGCAGCCCTGACCCAAACTGTCTGGGAGGCATTTCTTGCTGAGGGAGTGGCAAAGCCTGTCACCTACTGACTGAGGGGTAGGACAAGTTGGGAGAAAAATGAGTTAGGAAGTGTGACAGCTGAGGTGCAGGTTTTGGATGGGTTTGTGTATCCAGCATGGACACAGCTGTACCAGTGTCAGCTAAGAGAAAAGGATGCTCAGAGCTGGACAAACCCAGCACTGGGGGCTTGTGGCTTCACTTCCCAGGGATGCCGGTTTGCTGGGAGATCCTGTGCCTGTTTATTTTTCTTTCCTGCTTGCAGTGGCCCTGATACACCTCCAAGCCTTAAATGCTTTCCCTGCTGCCCACATGAGGTAAATTGGTCCTAGGAGCTTTCATACTTCTTTGGGAAGAGGGAATGGGCTGAGAAGATCCGGATGCTGCAGGGCAGACAGGGTGAGGGGCTGGGGCATCTCAGGAGAAGGATGTTCCATTGACATCCGTGACCCAGAGACTGAGGTCTGCTGCTGTCCCAGCTTGGGAACCTGGCCCCAGAGTACATGATGTAGAGACATGTGCTTTTTAGCTCAGCAGCTCTTTCAGCGTGCTCTCCTGGTGCCAGCCCTTTGCAAAGGGCTACTGGGAAGCATGGAGGAAATACCAACAGTCCTTGCAGCATTAATCATGGCCAGGACGATGAATGCAAATAAAAACGGCTTTGGCTGGATCCTTGGAGAGAAGGGGAGACCCTTTTCCCACCAAGTGTTTTCAGGGTGGTGTTTGATCAAAGCTGGGCTGAGGGAAAGGTTCTCTCTCATGCAGGTATCAAGGGGAGAGCAGGTAACTTATTGGTGGCTGCATGTTTCTAATTAGTGAAGGATCCATGGCAGCCCTCAGAGCACCCTGCTGACACCCTCGAGCCTGAGCATAACACACTCTCCAATCTCAGCCCAAAACCCTGGGAAAGCATCGGCTCACATCCCTGCCAGAGCCTGGCTGGGCACCAGCAGCTGCAAGAAGGTGACAGCTTGGTGTGATGCTGATGCAGAGGGAGGCACCACCCTGCTGAAGAGGCTGGAGCAGCTGGAAGGATGTGTAACATCCTTCATTTGGGGATGAGGCTGCTCCTGCAGCCCTGTCAGTGTGGGCAGGTACATCCCACGGGGCAGCAGTGCACTCCCACAGTGCATTCACTGCTTTGTACTGGTAAATCCTCTCCTCTTTGCCCAACAGCCTCCGCAAGGCCTTTTTCCTTCCCTTGGGGCTGTAGGGAGCGGGCTGGCAGTGGGAAGGGCTGGGAGCCTGGAGCATCAGGCTCGGGGCCAGCACTGCTCTGCACACATCCCATGTTGGCTCAGGCTGCTCACAGGACCCAGCACACGTGTGCCAGGGATCAGGGCTGCACGGGCCAGGGCTGCATTTGGCTCCTGGCATGGGCTGAGCGTGCAGTGGGAGCTCAGCATTCCCTGAAGAGCAGGAGGCTCAGATCCATGGCTCCAGGTGTGCTCCCAGCCACCACCACTGGTCCCTGCCACCCCTTCCTGGCCAAAGGAGGTTTCACCCACACAATTCCGTCCTGCTGGGGTTCCTGGGGCAGGCTGAGCTCCCCAAGGGAGAAGCCGATTTTCCAACCACTGTCTGGGGCTTTCATAGTGCTGATCTCCCCAATTAGTCTCCCATCTCCTTTTCTCCCCTTCAAAGCACTAAGCATCATTAATCTGTTTGGGGGATTAATGCCAGGCTGAGCTGGGGAGGCCGGTCCTGGCCCTCTCTCACACACTAATAGTTTTTGCTATCCCGTCACAGCTGTTAAGGTTACAAAAGCCCCGAGTAATGTGATCTCCCAGGGCCCTTGTCCACAGAGGCCCAGGCACCCTGGACCCTTTTGAAGGCAGGAATGTGGCTGAGCATGACCAAGTTTGTCCCAGCGAAGGCCTTGTGCTCTCCTTCCTGACCATCCAAGCAGGAGTTAACTATGCATGAAGAATTGGATCAGCCCATGGGACAGCCAGCCCGGTGCCCCCCTTCTACCGTCCCATCACCACAGAGTGTCTCAAGTTCAGGGGTGAGTGGCCCAGGTCCAGGAGAGTGTGCTGCAGGCACTGATGGGCACTGAAGGGTTTAAGCTAAGCTTGGCATAGATTCCAGACCTTTTCCCATAATTGTTTTCTCAGGAGACAATGAGTTGGACACACGCTGCAGGAGAGGTCTCATACAGCAACTGGCATGTGCCATGGGAATAGGGCCAACTTGGGGATGCAAAATGCATCCCTGTACATCCCTTGCCAGGACCCAGGGACTTATCCAGGCCCTTAAAAGAGATGGGCATTGGCCATACAAGATACAGGAGGGTGCTGATTGCTCTGGAGACTGTGGCAGCCTTGCTCCAGGTCTGAATGTCCTTTTCCCTTACCCCATGGCAAGGGTCAGAGAAGATAACTCGCTCTAAGTGCCCTCCCTGGTACCCAGGGCTGGGGTGCTGTTCTCCACGAGGAGGGAGCCCAGCTGTTGTTTAAAGCACTGTCTGCTGGAGACACTCTAGTCTGGATTTCAAAACAGCTGCCAGCTCTTTCCTCGCATCCGAGGTGGCTCAGTGGGATCGGGAAGCTTTGTAATTTGAAACAATGGGGTTGGGGTGGGTCTGTGCCGCCAGCAGCCCCAGCCATACAAGGAAAGAGGATCCCACAGCCCCACATTCCCCATCCTCCCCCTGCCCCAGCCCCCAGCACCACCCAGTGGCCCCAAAGCACCTGATGGCAGAGGCCAGAGGACAGAGATGGGCATCAGGCACAGCTGGGTCCTGTCCCTCCTCACGCTGTTGTGCGTTGGGTTTGGGTTTCTCTCCCTCTTGTTTACCACACTGTGTTGAAACTCTACGCCAGGGTGGGAGATGCTCGGGGGAATTTGCAATGGCAGATGGTGGGGAAAAGAGAAAAGGACAGAGCACAGTGCCTGTGGGCACGGGAACACAACACCCCAGGAGGGAGTGTGGAGTGAGCTGGAGTGGCCAGGCTGCAATGAAAGCTTTTAATGCACAGGGCTTTCCTGCCTTCCCTGCACACACACACCTGCAGGCAGGAACAATCCCGCTCCGGACGCCTTTTTCCTTTCTTTCTTCTTCTTGCTTTTGCTCTCTTCTCCCTCTAAAACAAAGATGTTTCTCCAGATGCACTGGTCCCCATCCAACAGATCCCTTTGTCTTGTCGCTTTGAATTATATTTTCTTTGTCTGTATTCACCATCCTCCCAGGCTGAGCACTGGATGTCTCATTAGGAGGGAGATTCTGGTCAGCAGTGCCAAAACTCCTCGCAATGCTGACGCAGAGGGATCCTTACTGGAGTGAAGATGCTAAAAGCTAAACCTCAGCCAAGGGAAGACTGCAGAATGAAGTCAGAGTGGAGAGATGCCCGAAGGGAATTAGGAAACTTTGGGATGATTTTAGGATTATAAAAGAGATCAAGAAAAATTACAGGAGCAGAGCCAAAAGACTTCTCACCCCAAGCATAAGATTTCCCATGCCAAATGTGGCACAGTCCCCCAGCTCCGTGGGGCCACGTGAGACTGCTGGGGATGCTGTCCCCAGGGAGGGCACAAGGGCTACTCTGGCACAGGCCACACGCAGCCCTGGTGATGACAGCTCCTGCTGTCCCCTGCTCCAGGGCAGGGCCCTGAGTCAACATCCCTGAGTGGGATGCCCTGAGCTGCCAGGCAGGCGGGTCCTGCTGAGCAGCCTGGCTTTGTGGTGACTTTGCTCCAGACCTCAAAGGGCATCTGGGGGCTCAAACTCAGACTCATTCCTTCCAGCTGGCTTGATCTGGACTAGAAAAAGAAATGAGCTCTCCCTGCAGGCCTGCCCTCACTTAACTTTGCAAGAGGAAATTTTCTGCCGAGCTCCAGGGATTGCAGGACATTTTTGATGTGAGGGAGATATGGAAAGCAAACCTGACCTTTTCAACCAGAGAAAGGCTGTTTCCCCACAAGTCTGTGTTGCAAAAATGTTGGGTTTTATTTTCCTTCCAATGCTGCACTGAAAACAAACATCCAAACCTCAAACTTTGCTACAAAGCACGATTGTCTCTCAAAACCAGCTCTTACCCATTTCTAGCCAGCCCTGGCTCCCTGTGCTGCTCCTGCCTCTTTGCGGGCTCAGGGAGAGTGGTGGGATCAGCCTGGGAAGTTATTTTGCTCCCTCCAAACACCTTGGCTAGCAGGAAGTCCTTTCATTGCCGGGATGTCATTCACACTGTGCTTGTTCAACTCACATACCAGCTGCCTCTTTTCATGCTGCTGGTCTGAGAACCAGGGCTGAGCTCCTCCCAAGCCCACAGGAAGATGGGCTCATTTGGGGACGTGGGATGTAAATCCCCTCGAACACTGCATATATTTGCATCTGCATCTGATTTGATCTCCTCTCTCACACTGCAAGATTCTTCTGTCACCTTGGGGAAAAGCAATGCATCCCTCACAGGTTGAGTTTGGAATTCTTTTCCCACTGTTGGTGACTGGTTTACTTTTTATTGATTTTTAGGGTCCTATAATGACCAAAGAAGAACTTGTTTCCTTCAAACATCATGACTGCTGCTCAACCACCACCCAAGCCAGCATCATCTGGAGTGGCACCACCTCCTCAGGCAGCCACAGTGTGGCACATGCATGGAGCAAGCCCTTCCTCAGCCGCTGTGACTGTTTTCCCACTTTAGGACATAACAGAAGATCCTTTCAACAACATTTCCTTTGAAAAATAATCCATCTAGCTCTGTTTTTGGAAAGTGCTCCATGCTCTGCACAGGAAGAAGTTAATTACTGTCCGGGGGGTGAGGGCGTGTGTTCTCAAATGTTTTAAATGTTTAATTTTCTTGAAAGAAAAACCATCTCTGATCTCTGTTGGATCCTCTCCCTGTTTATACAGAGGGTTTCTATTAGCAGGGCCAACAGCACATCCCTGACTGCCACGTCCGTGTCCTTTTCTTCTTCCCTCAAAACAGGAACCCCTCCCAAGGGAGTGTGTCCCACCTCTCCTGCCCCTCTCTCCAGGGAGTGGGGAGGGTCTGCCCCAAGGGCTGCTCCATCCAGACCCTGAGCTGTGGTGAAATCATCTTTACCTGATGAAACTTCTCCTTTGCTGCCCATTTTCCAGGAAGAGTGAGGTGGATGACCCCCTTCACAGCCCCCTCCAGCAAGGAGGATCAAAATGTCACTGAGACCTTTGGTGATGGGTTCAAGCCAACCTCTGCTCACATCAGCTGGGGATGGGCCATGATGATGAGGCATTTCAGCTATTTCAGATGAGGTTTTTGGGCAGAGGGTGTCCCACAGACATCCCTGGCTCCCCATCATGGAACAGTGTTTACAGGAGGGACATCAGTAGCTTTGCTTAGTCCCAACCTCTTCTAACAGCATTTGGGGTCTCTCCTACATCCCCTTTGCACCATGGCTGGGCACAGGATCCCAGGCCCACCCAGATGATCCCATTTGTTGGTCCCCAGCTTGTTGAGGTCCTTGATGGGGTGCTGAGCATCGCTGGTATGGAGTCCCTGGGGAGATGGGCTCTGTGGTGGGACAGCCCTGCCATGCCCTGCCTGCAGGACACTCAGAGCTGGCCATGCCCCTGGAGAACTGGTTTCCTTTTGTAATTGCTGCTTATCTCAGCCCTGCTGGTGGTGCCTCCAGTGCATTGTCAGCAGTGCTAATTTAATGCTGATGAGATGATTACAAAAATGGCTATCAGTGTAGTGATGCCCATCTGATTTTTAATTTATCACAGTAAGGAAGAGGTGACTAAGAGGAAGGGCTGGGGACAGCAGTCAGGGTGACCTAAATGTGCATGCTGTGACATTTACAGGCTGTGCTGGAGACCAAGGTGGGCAAACCTTGTGGGGCCTCTGGAGGAATCCAGAGGTTGTTCTGAGCTCGAGGCTGGGGCTGTCACCTTCTGGAAAGATCCACCATGTGAAGCATTGGGTGGAATGGATGATGTTCTCAGGAGCTGATCCACTTCCAGAAACTCTTGACTAGTGTTAGATGAGCGGGGTCCCATGGGAGAGCAGATGGACAGGGTTTGCTCTTCATCCATATGTGTGGATGTGAAGGGAATTAGTTGTGGGGCTGCTGAGAAATGGAGAAGGACTTTGGCACCTGATTGTGGAGCTGGAGCAGGGGAGGCATTGGCCAGGGACCCTGAAGGCTCCGCATCTGAGTTTCACGACTCTTGGGATGACTTTAAACCTCTCCCAGCCTTAGTTTTCATCTATGGAGTTGCTGTGGAGCTCCTCTCCCAGAACAACTGGTATCTCACACCCATGGCTTGTGCGCTCAAAAGTGTCCTGCAGCAACCAAAGCCCACAGCACCCCTTCTGCAGCCAGCTGGGTGCACAGTGCAGTTCTGTGAGCTGAGGAACAGGCTCAAATTGCTCCTCTCAGCTGCCCTTCAACAACGTCATCCACATTTTGGGCTCCAAACATCCACCTGTGTACAGGATAAACCAGGCTCAGTTTGCAGCAAGCAAACCAGGCTGGTGCACAGGTTGTATCTGTGT